>VWZE01001887.1:0-54410 GCA_013396675.1 Eubucco bourcierii | reverse complement strand
ACACACACACATACACACACACACATACATACACACACACATACACACACACACACACACATACACACACACACATACATACACACACACATACACACACACACACACACATACACACACACACATACATACACACACACATACACACACACACACACACATACACACACACACATACATACACACACACATACACACACACACACACACATACACACACACACATACATACACACACACATACACACACACACACACACATACACACACACACATACATACACACACACATACACACACACACACACACACACACATATATACACACACACATTTTCTTATTTCCTGTGGATTTTGTTTTTATAGGTTTTTTGTCAGTTCAGTTTGGTTTGCCTCCCGCCCCGCTTTATTTTTTTAATCATTACTTTCTTACTGTTGTTAGCAAAGTTGTAAAAACCAAAAGCAAATCAAAATACACAGCCCATTACACAAAGTATAGACTCCTATGTTTTAATCCTTTTGCCATCACACTACTCTATCAACCCTGCTAAATGAATCTAATAATAGNCACACACACACATTTTCTTATTTCCTGTGGATTTTGTTTTTATAGGTTTTTTGTCAGTTCAGTTTGGTTTGCCTCCCGCCCCGCTTTATTTTTTTAATCATTACTTTCTTACTGTTGTTAGCAAAGTTGTAAAAACCAAAAGCAAATCAAAATACACAGCCCATTACACAAAGTATAGACTCCTATGTTTTAATCCTTTTGCCATCACACTACTCTATCAACCCTGCTAAATGAATCTAATAATAGCTTAATATTTTAAGTTATAAACAGGGAAATAGTTCTTTGGAGTTTTTAAACCTCCAATACGTTGAGAAGTTTAGTTCCATCATGTACGCTCCATGCTTCAAAACTGTATGTTCCCGGCACACATAGTACTGAATGGTCATTTTAATCTGGTGCCAACTTAGATGTTTGTAGTGTGTGACTTCTTTCATACGCTACACTGTGTCAAAGTTCCTCCACTGATGTCTCTTTTGTTGCTTTCTTAAAGACTACAGGAGAGTAATTTTCTGAGGATATGAAATACACAATATTATGAGGCACAGATATTACAAGCATAATCTTCAGAGACTAGATCCGTGCTCCCAGTCCCATGCCTAGAAAACAAAGTTGAATTCCACCAAACAGATTTAAGAAAGGATAGAGAAATATAGTCTATACAGCCACCCACAGTACACTGCAAAGAACATAGTCCACCGACTACAATCAAAAGCAGATACTCACTTTACTTGAAAACTCTTCTCAACTTCCTACTTCGACTTCTTTGCAATCTGAAACTAGATTTCAGTTCCATGTACTAAAAATACCCACAGCAACACAGCTTCTATTCTCCTTTTAAGTGTTGCCTCTGTTCTCTTCTTCTGACATCTAATTCCTAATCACCCCAAAAACCAAGGTTACTCATTTTAAGGTAGGCAAAGAAGGTTTATCAATAACTAAACAATAGCTTATTTCATTGTTACTATTATTACCACAACTACTACTACAGAAACCACATCAAATACTCAAATTCAGCCACACTTGGCAAGTTCTCTGAAAGATCTCTGTCCAGAACAGTATGCCATTCTGGCATCAAATTGCAATGCCTTTCATTTGATGAGAGAGAGTAAGTATGACTGATTCACAGAAGGGACATGAAGTACTAATAGTCATGTTTTACTGCCCTCCTAAGAAACTATGCACTAGAAGAGTGTTATGTGTCAAACCCACCTATCCTTCTGCATGATGTGACTACCATGCACCCTCCAAGCACTACTACAGAAAGTATCCAGAGAATGGATCAACCACTTGCGACATCTACAAGGAGTTAAAGATGTCATCAATGGTTCTCCCATTATTATAAAACCTCTCACTTTCAAAAGTTGAGCTAAATATCTATTTTCAATCATGTGGCACAAAACATAGTAATTGAAAATTATGAAAAGTTATTTCACATCATGTAATGGTTTGAAGCAACAGATATTCAAAAATACCTACCTGGAACTTTCTTTATCAGGGTACCATTCACACTAACTCTAGCTTCTGACCTCCTGCAGTTTAGAATCCACACTAATATTATACTTCATTTCCAGCCAGACAACCTGTAAGCTGGTAACACCTGAGCAGTAAACACAACTCCGCAGTATCAGAAAGAAACTGTTCAGTATAGGCTTCGGTTTTTTCCCATGCTATGATACTGTACACTCAGAATATCTAAAAGTTAACTTTCACTAAGGTCAAAATGAACCAAATTCCTCACCCATATACACTGATGTGCATTAGAATATCAATTATTCAGCTCCATTGCCAGAAATCACTGGTTCAGAAGCAGTTATTGAATCTCAGTTGTTCTATGGCAACATAAAAACAAAACCCGACAGTATATTTGCATCATATTCATGTAGAAGTGTGAATTCAGCTGACATAAGTAGCTACTACTGGAAAAAAAAACAACAAAACAAAACTTTTTCTGTACTGGTAAGTCATGAATCACTCAGGCCTCAAACCGTTCTCCTAAACAAGTATCTTTTACAATAGGGTCACATTTCCCTTCAAGCTATTATTCCAAGAAAGGCATATCAATCCATGATATAACACTGTCCCTGCTCCCAATCACCAGTCAAGCTTAACTCTCCAGGAAAATGTGTTTACCTTGCAGTTTCACAAAAAAACCAAACCAAAACAAAACANCCCCCCCCCAAAAACCCACAAAAAAACCCCAACCAACCAACCAACCAAAAAAATACCCAAAACACCCCCATAAACCCAAACTTCAAACAATTCAAATGAGCTTACAGCACAAAGCAAAAAAATTCAGACTGTATACTGCAATGGCTACCATTCCTTCCTGTATTTCCTCTCAAAAAAGTAAGAAAATACATTAATGAGAACACTTTAAATAGCTCGGTAGATTTTAATGCCATATTAAAAAAAACCAAACCAAAACAAGAAACTATCACCAGATGCAGATTTTACAATAAAATCCCTGAAGAAAGTGTAACAAAGGTGGCTGGTTCCAGGTACAAACAGTTAAGCTAACTGAAATGAAAAATCTATTACTTATTACTTTGTTAATAATAATGTAAATATTGAGAGATACAAGGTTCTGGTCAAATGAGAGGTTGTCCATCATGTGAACACTTTCACCTTAAATTTTGATACGAATTTCCTACGCAATTTTGGCTGTAGATCTGCAAAGAAAGCAAATAAAGTCACTGGCAATATGAATATTATCTTCAAGAATTGAAATTTCATGTCCCTTGTTACTACACAAGCTGAATAATCAATAATATAAAAGGAATCAGTCAATGGACAGACAAAAAAGAAAGAAAACAACGCCACCACCATCCCCCAAAAATCCCAACAAGTAAACCCACAAAATCTAAGGTGGTTTTTTTTGGTGGTATAATTCCTTCACAGTACATTAGTAAGAGAGCACACCTGCCATTCTAATGGTGTAATTCTCAAGCTGTTTATATTTAGCATTAAACTGAGCAGCTCACAATAGAACTAGGCCCCATTTACACTATCGCATACAAAGCACACAATTTACCTCTTTGGCATGCCTAGCAGGAAGTCTGCCAACTTTCCAGGCATATTCCTTGAAAGCTGGGTTGCTCCATATTTGCATCTGAAGGGTTAGTATAATCATAATTCAGAGACTCCAGAGTTGCAAATTCACTTTTAATAGAAATAAAAGTTGGGGTTTTTTTCAGTTTCCTGCTATCCTCACTGTTTTAGTAGACTGAAGAAATTCTCATACCTTGAAATGAGCTCTGGTCATAGATCTAGAGCAACTGTTCTAGATCTCTTCAGAAGAAAAATCACGCCCTTCAGTGCAGGCTATCAGGAATAAGTTTTTGTGAGAATTTCCAAAGCAGCATCTTTTCATTTTCTTCAGCTTGAAGATCATCTTTCCAGCACAATGACTTCGTATCAAGATTCATACACAGTATTTGTGTCTTTGCAATAACTTAAATTGCTTTCAATATCCTTCCCTCTCTAACAGCCATTTATGCAAGTGAAGCTGCATCAACCAGCTGAAGAAGCAGAGTGGTTACCTCCCACATTAAAGTTTTTTTGTATTCTGGAAGGAAATAAAATAAGTCTTTTGATATAACTGGATGGGGGAACAGAATTTTAAAAGTATCTTTATTCAGTATTATCATAGTTCCTCAGTGACTGAGAACTTAATAGTCCTATGGAGTGTACATATAACTGTTGCATACTATACCAGATGCAGATAAAGCAATTCTTTACCTGCCTGATTCACCTTGGAGGACATTCAGTTAACATGCAGAAAAAACACCGTTCATCTTTAACTATACAGCTGCCAAATCAATTCTTTCTCATTAAAATATACTTTGAATTTCATAAGGTCTTCCCACAGACATAAATCTTTCCGTCCCAATCACTTCCTGTCATATTAATTGCTTCACTTCAAGTCCCCCAAAGAACAAAAATGGAATTTTGCAGTGACTACAGATAGGGTGAACAGCACTTGTTGTGTTCTAGAGGAGAACACTGTCTGGAACGGTTATTTAAATGAGGGAAGAAGGAGAGACAATGATGAAAAATGGATATAGAATAAATACATGCTGTTGATACTCTTGATTGAAATCCAACACGTAAGATGTTCAATCTCGTCACTCTCACCTCCCCGCAAAAAAAAACACCACAAGTCCTTCAAAGCATGTGTTTCTGGACTGAGACAGTGTTTGAGCTATAAAAAACATGAAACAACCCTTTTCAAAACGCTTTCACTATTACGTGGTCTTAAACCAAGTGTGGTTTATATAAATAATGTATATTTATACAATAGGGCAAGGAGCCACCAAACTCCATCATGTTTTGGCACTGAAAGACTCTTGAATCGAATCAGTCAAATGCATATACATGGGTTTTCTAACCTCAGACACTGTATCTTTTTCAATTACTCCCTTACTGGAGCTACTTCAATTTCAAGTCTTCCTACCTCATGGTTCACTTCTGAAGTTAGTTCCTATAAGTTTCTTCCAAACTTCTGAAATCTTTCTGTGAAGAAACGTAATCAAGTCACACTGAGGCATTTTGGGAGACGGAAAGCACTGTTTCCCTTGCACTCCAACAAGCCACTTAAATACTGCAGAACTTCAAGTGCTCAACGATCCCAGTTGCTTAGAGCTGGTTTGAGTTGTAGACCTGCAACAGTGATGCTGCAAATAATGTCCTTCATTACCACTGAGAAGTATACTTAGCATGGTTGCCATCGTACAGCTGCAGAATGGCATGGTAGATGAACAAAAACAAAACCAAGCCAAACAAAAAACAACACCAAGCCAAACAAAAACCAAAACCAACACCCCCGTATGAACATACTTCATCAGTAAGTCAAGCTGTTTGCATTGACTCATATCACAGAAGAAACCCCAGAAAGAGGGTTTGCTCATTTTCCATTCATTGTCATGAAATTGAAGCAAAAAAACACCAAAACCAAACAAATCAAGTAATTTTCTTATCTGGTCTTTTTGAAACAGGTCATTGTGACACCAGACTCCACAGACTTGTGGCTTTAGGAAGGAAAAGGTGAAGTGTTGCATTCTTAGCTCCAGTACACACTTAGCAGGATTTCAATATTTTTCAGAATATCATGAAGTGGATAACCAAAGTTAATTCCAAAGGTTTTTTCATACATTGCCCAAGGGACTGATTCCATTGCATTCAGAAAGAACATTGGAAGTGTTTATTGTTTCCAGATTTTGAAAGGAGAAATTACTGCTATAACTCAGCTGAGTTGTCTTAATAGCTCTGCTAAATCCTCTCTGGTTTTCGTCCCACAGACTCACTTCAGAATAAACACATTTCCTATGTATCAATTTTTCACATACATAAAGCTCGTGTTCAACTTTTAGGCAGAAGAATCGATTTTGTGAGGACAACCCAATCCTTGGATTGCAGGTTACTTGAAATACATAGAAAGTATTTGTGAACTTGAGCTGTTGCAGTGAATCCCCCCTAACCTTTTTGCCATTCTTTGCCAAATGTCTGAAGCACTCCATTTAGAATTTGCACTAGAAGCAAAATGTGATTATTACAACACACATCCAATTCTTCACTTAATGGTTTTACTGGCTCAAGCCAGCACAGAGGTGACAACTGACCTCACTGTCCCACATGTATGAATTGTGTCATAACAAGAGGAACAGCTAACACAGGTCTACTCAAGTTAATGATAAGTATATATATATTTATAACACTGAGGTCTGAAGGACCAGCACTGCCACAGCCCAGCTACTAGCCTGACTCTTGATCACAGGTAGGATAGTAGTCATAGCTGCAAAATGTCCAAAACTTGTGCCCAGGTAGTTTTTGCTCTCAGAAGTCACAGATCTTAAAATTACAAGAGTCTACTAAAAATAGAACTGATTGTCAAGTACAATAACTAAAATACCTGTTTAGGAATGGGAATTGTGGTCATAAAACACAGGAACATAAGAGCAAACATTAACTAAAAGATTAGCACAAAACTAAGCATAGGTTGTTCAGATGCACAGAGGAAGTGAGCATGTCCACAAATACTGGGGATATAATGCAATTCCACTTCACTCTCTGGCATTAGCAGGTTAATAGACCTTCATTGCTAAGCTTCTAAAGCTTTCAATTATTACATGGATTTTATCACTAAAACTTTTAAGTGTTCCTTAGTAGGCTTTTAAGTGATAGAATCGAATTCTGTCATAGTATACTTTAGAAGCTCTGGAAGTTCAGAGTAGTCCAACTCAAGGATAGAAGTGCGTACAACTTCGGAAGACAGAAACAATTCTGAGATATTACTGAGTCTGGTATCAGACTATAATTATCTGTCATAATTAGAAAGGTCACATATAAATATTATTTAAGTATTTTTGAGCTATTCCCTTGAAGGTAGACCCTTCAAAGAGATCAGAACACTTCTAGAAACTAGTTTCCTTTTTATGAATTCCATCAGAGGAAAGGAACTGCAAAATATCCTTCAACATTAAATTTTAGTTTGAGAGAATTCTGAACTGCTTTATGGATTGATTTTCACTCCAGCTGCTTTTTATGACAAAGACACTGCAACAGTGGATAAGGGAAGGGCAACTGACGTCATCTACCTGGACCTGAGTAAGGCATTTGACTGTGTTCCACATGACATCCTGGTCACCAAACTGGAAAAAACATGGACTTGATAGGTGGAGCACTCACTGGATGAGGAATTGGCTGGATGGCTGCACGCAGAGAGTGGTGATCAACAGCACAATGTCCACCTGGAGACCAGTGACAAGTGGCATCCCTCAGGGGTCAGTGCTGAGACCAGTGCTGTTTAACATCTTTGTCAGTGACATGGACAGAGGAATGGAGTGCACCCTCAGCAAGTTTGCAGATGACACCAAGCTGTGTGGCACAGTCAACTTACTAGAGGGCAGGGATGCCATACAGCGGGACCTGGACAGGCTGCAGAGGTGGGCCCAAGTCAACCTCATGAGATTCAACAAGGCCAAGGTGTAAGGTCCTGCACCTGAGTGGGCACAATCCCAAGCACAAATACAGGCTGGGTGGTGAATGGCTGGAGAGCAGCCCTGAGGAAAAGGACCTTGGAGTCTGGGTTGATGAAAAGCTCAACATGAGCCTGCAGTGTGCACATGCAGCCCAGACAGCCAACCGAGTCCTAGGCTGCATCAAGAGAAGCGTGGCCAGCAGGGCAAGGGAGGTGATTCTGCCCCTTTACTCTGCTCTCGTCAGACCCCACCTGGAGTACTGTGTGCAGTTCTGGAACCCTCAGCACAGGAAGGACATGGAAGTGTTGGAGCGGGTCCAGAGGAGGGCCACAAAGATGATCAGAGGGCTGGAGCAGCTCTTCTATGAGGACAGGTTGAGAGAGTTGGGGTTCTTCAGCCTGGAGAAGAGAAGGCTTTGAGGAGACCTGATAGTAGCCTTCTGGTATCTGAAGGGGGCCTACAGGAAGGCTGGGGAGGGATTATTTACAGGGTCTTGCAATGACAGGACAAGGGGCAATAGGTTTAAACTGGCAGAGGGGAGATTTAGACTGGATGTTAGAAGGAAGTAATTCTTTACAGTGAGGGTGGTGAAGCACTGGAACAGGTTGCCCAGGGAGGTTGTGGTTGCTTCCTCCCTGGAGGTGTTCAAGGCCAGGTTGGACGAAGCCTTGAGTAACCTGTACTAATGGGAGGTGTCCCTGCCTATGGGAGGAGGGTGGATCTAGATGATCCTTGAGGTCACTTCCAACCTTACCATTCTATGATTCTATGAATAGCTGTATATGCAAGGAAACACATCTGAAGAAATTTCTGCCTTGACAGCAGTGGTTCAGTCGAACTGACAGGTCACTTGCTGCTAGAATCCTTTGTACAGATCAGGCTTCAGGGAGCAAAGGGATATGGAAGCATGTTCGCCTGCTCAGCCATTACAATTCTGGGACAGTAAAACAGATCTTAATAATTCCAGAGGTGGAAGGAAACAACACCTGCAATACACTGAGCTGTATTAGTCAATTACTGAAGTTACACATTCTATCGCCATGTCTCCTTCTGGTTATAAAAGCCTTACTTGAAACCAGTTCTCCAGAAAAATTATAGACTCCAATATAATCTCCAGATGACAATTATAGACTATAGAATTATTTCACAGAAGGTGAGGTGCATAGTAATGGTGCACGGAGAGAACATACAGCACATTTCAGCCACAGGGTCAAATTTCAGCTGTGACCTTAATTCAGTACACTGCTGTAGGGTGACAAAAGTTGGGGGGGGAAAAAAAAAAAAGAAAAAAAAAGAGAAAAAGAAAATTATGTTGAATTTAGCCCAGAGAATTAAATGTACGTTTCTGTAACTATTAAATCTAAGATCAAACTTTTCAAAGGTAACTTGCTCCAATTTAAATACTGCAGCAACAACAAACCTTCAAGTTAGCAGGGCAGTTCACTGGACTACATGATCCAGTTCCCCAAGGAATTCCTCCTCCCACACGAGTTGAAAATTTGCAAGATACTCAAACTGGTTATTATTCCAGAATTTCTGCAACTAAAACTAAGATCTGTAGACAATACTGAAGTCAGGATGTTTTTCAGCAAGTAGTGAAATTTACACACAAAGTTAAGTTTTGAAAAGAAAAGTAGCAACTATGAGGTAATTAATTTCTGTGCTATTTGAGATGTTTTAAAAATAACTGGAAACCTGATTTCATTTACTAAACAATCAGGATTCCCCATAGTTCTCTCAAACATATTTCTGAGGAATCTATGATATTAGATGAGAAAAAAGACTGACCTAAGAATACTTCCACTGAATAAAAGGATTGCAAGACTGTTTAGCTGTTAGTTTTTTGGGGAATCACTGTGGGTGTGTGTTCCTTTTCCTTCACCTTTATGTCATTTGTAAAAAAAGCTACTATTTTTTTACAAAAGTATTTCTGAAAAAACAAGGAATTTTGAATCAGAATATACGTTGTTCTTCACTGAACAGGTCAATTTTGGATGCAAGACATAGTACTTTGTGTGCACACCCAGAATAAACTGGTAAAGAACCTCATGTAGTTTAGTCAATAGTGTGTAAGAAAGGGACATTGAAATTGTACTCCTTGACTAGACAACAGCTTTACACAGGGAGTTGCATTTTCTACTTAAGTGTCAGTGTTTCTGGTCAAACAATTCTTTAACATCCAAGGGGAAAACCTCCAAAACTGGCACATTCTATCAAAGATTTCCATCAGTTCATATACCATGTATGCTTTGCTAGCATATTTTCAGATTTGCAGAGCAGGTAATTTGACAGCTACACTGTCTAGAGCCACAGTTTAATTACTTCTGGCTCCAGAAAGGTTTGATTTGCCCAGCTGCAGACTGAGCATCACATGTTTGAGGTCAGATAATGTCAGCCACTCCTAACGAATCTTCAGTGCATTCAATAAGGTTAATGTTTGTGCTTGTGTCTTACATCACTACACCAACCCACTATTTCAGATAGTTTTTTAAAAGGCACCTGAAAAACACTTTCTAGGTAACCCTCCCTGCATTCTTAAAACATATCCTCCATGTCCTAGGAAGTTTTTGTATGTAATCACAAAGTCCAGAATCACAAGGCACCACTGTTTAACACCTCTAAGTTTCAATCCGGGTAATACAGTAGTTTCTGCCATGCACAATCATCTCAGGTTTCAACTGCTTTTGGTCTTTTCTGGTTTGGTTTTTTTGGTGTTTTTTTTTTTGTTTTGTTTGTTTTGGTTTGGTTTTTTTAGGCCACAAAAGGCAGAAAAGAAATGAAAGAAGGTAATTCTGGGCAGGGAGCATGCTAAACTTATCTAATGCCTTCCTGAACACAATCCTTTTGAGTCCTACCTTGCAATTCTTTCCTTAATCCACGCAAAACCACAGAGGTAATTATGAACCTGGTTTTGTTGACCATCAAAATGATCGAGACAAGACACCTCTGAAAACCTAACTGCTGAGGATTACTAATTATTGTCAGCATCACAAACCATTCTGACAGCTTTCCAAAAGTTGCCTTGCATTCCACCATGTCTGTTCTGGTATCAAGCACCACTCTGTTTCTTTCAGCATCATGGGCCCAAAGTAAGTTTCTCACAAGTTTCTTAAAGAAAGCTATCCTGCTCCAGTTTTTGAAGACCCTACAGAAACGGAATCCTGGAAGCAAACAGGTAAAAGGTGAATATCTACACTTTCAGCATTGTCATCCATGATTTGTCTAAATGACAGCCTAGCCAAATAGAGAGAAAAGTAGAACAGAATTAAAATCAGGACAGCACTGACAGTTGTTAGTAAAAGAAGGCAGCAGACGAACACACAAAAAAAGCAGAAGTCAAATACCAGTGCTTCTCTCATTTCAGTGTTTCTGTATTATAAACTGCATGAAATTCAATTGCAGGTTGTCTATGACTAGAGGAAATTGAACCAGTAACGAACATGTAACATTTTATGCAATAATTTTACAGAAATCCACAGTGACCACTCCATTAATATTCAATTAACATACCACTGCTTAAGTTTCAATACTATTTCAACCATTTCTGCCATCAATTTTTGTCATCAATTTTTTTATCGTATGTGTCTAGAGGCATTAAATGACAGTGTAGAGGTGTCAGCCACCTAAAACTGCTTCAGTTCTGACACCTTATTATTTAAGCATTTGCACAGCCCCCACAAACTGTTATTATCATTAATCGGAAACTGATTTGCTTCACTAACTCTGCTATACCAACACCTATTCACCCAACAGTACCTCAGAAGAGCATGTCAATAAATTAAATTACACTACCACCAAAAAAAAAAAAAAATGTTACTTGGTGTAGCTATAAAAATATCAAAGTCCTCCTTATTTACAAGAAATACTTTCTGAATGCTGAACTTCTGGGCTATGCTGTAAGGATATATTTAGCTGCTACACTACAGTTCATCTCAGATTACACAACTGTTTCACTCTAAAAAGCAGTGCATGTGTTCATGAGAACTGTTAAGAGTAAACATGCAAGTTGGAATGAACAGATTGTTCAGACTGGGCCATATAGAGATTTAAAAAAATTCAGACATTACATGGAGGGAGTTGGATGTCTTTTTTGTCACACTTTCTAGCTCTCAACAGTACCTGCAATTACTCCTCAATTAATGACAACAGATTAATTCTTCTTCCTATTAGGGAAAAGTCTTTCCAGACCAGGTTGAAACAGAAACAGAGATACCCCATACTCTAAACCACAGATGACAGCTTAGTCTTGTAGCTCCTCGCAAACCACATGAGGAAGAGGATCAAAAGTGAATATTCCCTTTTGCATGTTTAGGAAGTCTTTCACAGTCTAACACAGCCATGTAAGTTTGATATGGGTTTCTCTGGATAGGAAAGGTCTAACAGCATCATTTCCTTTAAATGGAGCAGTAATAAATATGTAACCTTAAGGCAAAGAGTAGCAATCAGAAGGCTAGTGGGTAAAGATACTAAGTATCAAGACTGTCTACTGCATGCACTTTTGGTGATAAGAACCTCTACAACAGCCGCTCAGCCACAAGAAGCTGAACAACGAGTAAACCACAATTTGTGGATGTAAAAAAAAATTAGAGCCACAGCTTGTGCTGCTTTATCAGAACTCCCATGCAATTCTTTACCACCACAGAGAAGTCACTGATTTACTCAACCACACTCAAGATTCATAGAATCAGAATGGTAACGCTGGAACGGACCTCAAAGGCCATGTAGTTCGATTTTACAGAAAAGCATACTAGTTCACTTACCCAGGCAGAGAATGTGGGGGGTTTTTTGTTTGGTTGGTTTTTTTTTGTTTGGTTGTTTGTTTGTTGGGGGTTTTTTTGGGGTTGTGTTTGGTTTTTTTTATGGCAAACCATGTCTGTGCCTGCAATACAGATTCTGTTTTAGGCTTAAAGTTTCCCAAGATCTTGTGAAGACCTGAACACAGCAGCTGTTTATCAAGTTCCCACCCAAAGGAACAATTGCAGAAATACGGGAAAAATCCTAAGCTGTAGAGTCAGTTTTCCACAGCTTTTGCCCTCTTCAACTGCTTGACTTACATGGAAAAGCCACAAGTCATTGATCTCACAAAAGGATAAGAGGAAAAATAATTCTTGGACAGCAATCAAATCCTCACTTCAGAAATGGTGAAATGTCACAGAGTTCCTTGACACATGGTACAGTTTCTTCTATAAGGCTAAAAGGGAATGTGTGTAAGGAACTTCCATTACTCAAAAATCAGTGAAATCCTAATCATTAAGTTCCACCCATATATTCTTTATCTTACATAATTTCAGACAAAAGTTTTTTTACGTACAGTTGAAAACTCCAGGTAAAGAAAGCACAGCTTCAACTCTGTTCCCTTCTCGTATCTAAGTAAGATAAGTCTTTAAAAGGCTCTTGATAGAAAGCCCCTACGAATCTTAGCGGCACACGAGTAATTCCTTTTCACTATTTCAAATATCACAGCCAATGACCTTCTGAATGTGGGAAGGTTGTTAGTTGTGTTTCTACTTTCTGTACACCTCAGATTCCAGGAAAAGAATGATAGTGCTATGAGAACATAAGCAGTCATAACAAAATCAAATTTTCTATTATACACTATGTGCAATAATTTAGTACTGTACTTACAACATATTTGGTGGTTCAGTGGCTCATGCACTTAATTAAATAGTAGACTATACAATTTTAATATTCCTGAAGCAGCAGATTAATTTAAAATGCAATTAAAGTTGCACTTAAAACTAAGTTTTTTTTCTCCACCACTGAAGTATAGTCTAATACAAAAGTTATTCATCTTGGAATCATCAGGATATCTTAACTTTGGATTGAATTATTTCATGGCCACTAAAATGTTTAAGCTCTTCTTCTGTCTCACTTTATCTATAAAAATGCATCTAGATAATTTATTTAAATTTGTTAAAGCAACTGTTTTGAGCTCAGTATTTAGTTATCTTATGAAAAGGTATGAAGAAGTCCACATCAAATTAACCTGCCAGACCTACTTATTTTAAGTACAGAAAGTACACATAAGAAAAAAAAATTAGTAGAAAATAATATTCAAACTGAAGTTCTCTCACAACTTAAGTGAAATAAACATACTCTTTCTGACCTTGCAGATGCAGATCTGAAACACTTCCAGGGAAATTACAAATCCAAATCACTTGAACTACTCTCCACTGAAGGTAGAAATCAGTGAGTCATTTAATGAACCATTAGCAAGCCCATCAAGGGTTTAAACACAAGTTACAGTCCCAGAAAGATGTCAGATAAGCAGATTATGCAGCCTGGATCTGTCACAGAAAGTGCCGGAAGCCCACCCTGTACAGGAAAAAAGTAGCAAGGGGAAAGGATAGAGAAAGTTATCAGTACAAGGGAACCCACACCACCACCACCAACCCCCCAAAAAACCAAACAAACCAACCCACACCACAGCAAATGAAGTGACAAATGTTCATTGCTGTGGTTGCCTTGGGAGGTAAGTATCTTCTGGGATTGAACTCAAAACCGGTTCTGGAGCAGGCATTAGAAGGGCTATGGTGAGGAAAAAGCAGGGAAAGACTGGGATACATGTATACTAAAGCTATATTGGGATACTTAAGTATATATGTCTTTTGATGATTCTAGGACAGGGGCAAAAAAAAGTTACATCACTGATTTGCAAGCTACCCTCAGCATTCCAAGGGAGAGATTTGACCTTCAGCAGAAAGTGGTTTAGTGAACAGAGTTTTCTGCAGGCAATGCCTTGCTCCAAAACCTTTCCTCCTACTAACTCTAATTCCTTCAGACCCTATGTCTCTGTGACATCTTCCTCCTTCTCCAACAAAACTTTGCAAGTGCTTCACATCAACTGAAGTTCCACATAGCATGTGTAGCCAGCTACAAATAATTTCACATACACGAGCGAAAACGCATCATAATATCTACAATACTCAATAGACAGCATGTGTCAATACAGAAGGTGAAATTCTAAGATGCTGAAAACATCTATCAGGATTAAGAAAACATCAGGGAATAATCTAGAGACTGACATAATATTAACAAAGATGACTGCTAAGCCAGATGACCTGATGGCCATGTCTCACAGAAGTCTAATATCAATTACAGAGTCATATGAACGCCATTGTATTTTCTTTGAGAACACTGCACAGAAATCGAAAAGGAAAAAAAAAAAACAAACCTACCAACCACAAAGGCAGAGAGGTAGACAATTCTGTAATTATGGAAGAAAAGGAATAAGATTAAGAACACTCTTAAAATTTGAACAGATGCAGAAGAAGCATCAGACCTTCCTACTTTAAAGTATATGAAGAACAAAGAGGTTCAGACTACACCAGTGAGCCAGATGCACACAGTTTAGTTGAAATGCATACCATTTAAGGCCTGGTTCTACTGTGATTTAATTTATTTAGTTAGAACAAAAGCTAAGGCATTGTTCTTACTTTAATATCAGGACAAATATTTTAAGGCTTAATCCAAAGAGTCTTCCCCTACTACCAGAAAAGGCAAAGGAATATTAATTTAGCTTTGCAACAGTCTGCACAATTTCTTCTAAGCTTTACCTTTTCTCAAATATGAATTGACATGACTCAGTCACAGCAGCGAAGTTTTCTGTATTATGCCATATAAACCGGCTTTGCATCTCAGAGTGCAATTTATTACAGCAACATTATGCAGTTTCCACAAAGTCTTGTTATCTCTCACAAAAGGAATCTTTTACAATCATCTTTAGGCTGTGCATCCCTTTTAACACAATTCATTAGGATAGCAAGCAAAGGAATATTAAACCAAAAGTCGCACATTTTTTAGTCATAACATCCAGCCAACTATTGTACTTGGAAATTATGCTTCTCAGCAGCACACAAAAACATAACCTGAGATTGTAGTTAGTTTTAAAAGAAGTTAAACCACAAAATATTGGCAACCTTCCCAGTTTTCAATTTGAACAGAAGTGAAGGACACTTTGGCACTACTGCAGTATCAGTGATATGAGACAAATTCTACTTATAACAAAAAAAGTTTCAGAAGCAACTTCAACTTTACATATGATCCGACTTGACAAGCCAAAAGGGGATATCGGCAGGAGAGTAAGGAGCTAAAGCAATCTTCAGAGGTGAAAATTCCACACAAGCTTGAGTGTTCACATTTCAAAATCAAGTCAGTGTCAAATTCAAGTTAGTATTGAAGCAATTAAATGTAACTGATACTAAGAATCAACTGCATTGACACAAGAGAGCCATGTCAATGGAGACAAGAATGTCAGTGGTAGAAAAAAAAAAAAAGGGGAATTTATTTATGCCTAAACATTCTTGTGCCTGAACATAGCCTCAAACAAAACACGAAGAAAGTTACGTTGCCATACCACTCTTCATTTGAAAATTTGAATTTTAAAAAAAATATAAAAATTTTAAAAGGGCTTCTCACATGATGAATAAATCTTTTCAGAGCAGTATAAATGGTGAAGATATCAACAGAGTCTCTAACAGAGATGTGCAGTTTCCACAATTGAACTGTATTTTGACAGAAGTGTTTCCTTCTTTCTGCCTCTAGTCATATTGAATTTTTGGTTAAAAAAAAAAAATATCTAGCATTTGCCATTTTTGAATTGTCACAGCATGAAATCCTTGCAAAAAAACACATTCACATGTTTCTCCAGCACCAAATTATTGCAGGCTCAGAGGCGTTTGAAATATCATGTAGTGTTCCACAGGTTCCCAGTGAGGAGCACTTCCTTGTTTTTCAGTGCTCTTACTAGAACATTTTGTAGAGCAGCTGTTATCTTAATTTTCCATTCCTCTATAGATAACACCATTTCCTCCAGAGTACTTGTACAAATATGATATTCCTAGTCTTGCCCATTACTTTGCAACAACAAAACAATACAAGGCAGCAAAGGCAACCCAACCAGTCCCCAGAAACTGCTCTAATGAAGCACCCAAACTCAGCTGTTTCAAATGAGACATGAAGCATTACAGTGAACTATCTGTTGAAGAAAATACACATTCAAGATAATAGTTTCTGTATGGCTAAACTAAAAAGGTCTTTCAGCATGCCCACTAATGCTCCAGCTACAGAGGTGACCAGGAGGGGAGCCCTACAAGAACAAAGGGAACAGAACTTGCTAAGCATGAGATCAGTACAGAAACTGAGTCACCTCTTACCACTACAGTGCTTCAGTTGCTGAGGCCAGCCCAGACACCTCAAGAGAATACAGCAATCTTATGGAGCATTCCCATGACACTTAGAAAAAACACTGCTTGGACAGCAAGACTTGTTTCCAAACAAAGCTGCAACAAAACAAACTACAACACAAATCTTTCTATGCATTTATCACATTCTAGTATACTAATAACTTCTTCAAATAATTTACATGCTGAGAACATTGGCATGAGGTTAAACACCACATATATTTCACTATGTCCTCAAAGATTTGAAGTTCATGGTAGCAAACTTCACACTGTCAAAGTCTTTTCATATTCAGTTATTTTGAATGTTTCTCTATAGTCTTCCTCTTCCTGTTGATAACATTTCATAGATTATGCAGTAAAACAGTTTCCCCAAGACTTTAAAACTGTAAAATTACAACAGCCACTGAAGAGACATACGTTTTAATAGGTTTTTCTCCTTTCTTTTTGACCTTTTATTTTTTAAGAGATACAGATGTAAAATGAAGTTTTAAAACAGCAATGACTAAACTTTGATTATTGAGCAGCTGCATATAGTGTATCACTACAGAGCTAAATGATACAAAAAGGTTGCTACTAGAGACTTGTTTTACAAGGTTTCTTAAAGCGCATACAACATTCTGTTAACTAGTACTACCTGGTTTTGAGGTATGTACAACTTTAAATGACAGCACAATATTCCCCCATACTCTTATACTTACTGATTTCTTCCTGCCAATCTGAGACCTTCATACACTGGAACAGGTCAACAGGACAGCGCAGCAGCAATCAAGACCTAGATGTTAACTCACAGCAAAGTACTGCTGGGATAAGCAAACAAAAATTGAAGCTGTGAGAAGAAAACTTTAAATATTCCCCCTAAGTAAAGAGGTTAGAGAAAACAGCATGTTATGACACTGGTCTTTCAGAATGGGAGACACATCACACCAAATAACTGAAAAAAGATCCCTAGCAACTCGAAATGTGGCAGCAAAGTCACCCACACTCCAGTCCTTCAGAGTTAAGTTAATAAAAAACCAGGGCAGCTCATATTGCAGAATTTAGCTGAGTGACCTGACAGCAGCAACTGCTAGCCAAACATGTATGAGCTATGGCAGATCTACAGTGTTTGATCAATGCTCCTCAGAACGTTCATACTGCAAGTGTGCAAAGAAAAAGCAAATTCTTGATAAATAATATTTATATTTGTAGTGTCACTATTTCTATCACCCAAGACTTCCTTGTAGACAAACCACCATCATGTTCAAGATAACTGTGGTAAAATATTATAGCAAATCGGTAACTCTTCAGGCACCTAGAAGATTTTGACGCCTAAATCCACTTTAAATGTTGAAGTAACTTGTCCTCACTGACATCTATGCATCTAAAGGTTGCAGTCTGAGGCTGTCTAAAACTACAATATTTTGGGCAAACCCTAACAGAGTACCTTTAAGAAATGCTTCATTTTACATACTTCTTAAAAATTCCATCTTTTATTCTCATGCAACTCACCCATTTCAACCTTACCATCTTTAGGTTAAAATTTCACATAGCAACATTAGCAAAAATTACACTATAACCAGTAAACATCACAATCAGAAGAAAATCTACATGTATGTTTGAACATTGATGTTAAGGTGTTCATCTGGGGAGAAGTGCACTGTCTGCAACCATTTCTTCCTGCATCTCACCTCCCTTTCAAATAGGTGAAATACAGATTATATGGGGATAACATAATTATACTTGTCTTTGGAATTTTCAAAAAGCTTACCATGTTTTTAAGAATTAGATACAGTGCTGCTGATGGTTTTACCCAGTGATGCAAACACATACATGCATGTAGATATACAAGACAGACAGTGTACCTTTTATGCCCAACCAGTTTCATTGCTCCCAACCTCAGTAATGCACATGCCACTGCAATAAGCTGTTTGAGATTCCATGGATTATTTCTGAAGTGGTTAGCCTTTCACACGTACACACATACACAAAGGGAAGTGAGTGAGTTGCTGTTTTTTAAACTATAGCAGCCATCACTATCATTTTAGCACTGTTGCTCCTCTATATATTAAAGGTAGACATTTCAAAACACATCAGATATACACAGCATGAGTGCCTGCCTACCCTACAATGCAGAAGGGTATCAAAGTTCCACAACTACTCATGGTAATCTACAAATCCTGAAGTCTTGTAAAATATTCGTTTTTCCCACTGACTGAAGACATCTGAATCCATTAATAGATTTTCTTCACTTTTAAGGCTCAGTATAAGGAGGTACTTCACAGACATACATATGGGCAGGTGAACCTAAAGCCATTTCATCTTAGGAGTTTAAAGATAAGGGCAACGATAATTTTATCTAAGAAAACTGAAGGCATGCCAGAAATAACTGAGGGCTCAAAACAAACCTAAACTGTAATCTATTCATAGGTAGCTGTCTTCACTTTAGGCCTTACAGGAGCTGTACACCTGCTTACACCAGACAGCAACTTAATTTATTCTGCAAACTTCTGTTGCACAGTTTAGAATCGCAAAAACAGTTGCACAGAGAAAGCCTAAACTAACACTAAAAACAGTGGTTCTCCTACACCAATTGGTGTTGGATTCGATCTTCAGAGTTCCCTTCCAACCCTCACCATTCTGATTCTATGAAATAAATGTCTGCAATTGTAAATGAAAACTGCATGTGACTCATCTTCCACAGTAATGCCAACCAGAGATCAACTTACAGCTCACTGATTTGATATGTAGCATTGTTGCCTCATACATCAATCAAGACATTTTACATCTCTTGACGATTTAAGGCAGACTGGATCATCTCTCACCTCTGTACTCAACTCATGCAAATACTGAACAAGTGCTCCAAATGTTCTGCCAGTTAGGTTGATTGCATAGAACAGCAGCAGCAGTTCTCTCCTAGAAACACTTGCTTTATTTAATTTCTGTCCTGGAGGAATAACTAACGGTATGTTCTGATGATATTTTGGCACTACAACATGGTACGATCCTAGTGCCCAAAGGGAAACCGTCCATGAATCCATTCTGGTAATACAATGGGGAATGAGAGTAGCTGTGGAATGTGGCACAGTCAAAGATAGACTAGAATATTCAGATGTCATAGAATCATAGAATGGTAATGTTGGAAGGGACCTCAAGGATCATCTAGTTCCAACCCCCTGCCATAGGCAGGGACACCTCCCACTAGTACAGCTCACTCAAGGCCTCGTCCAATCTGGCCTTGAACACCTTCAGGGAGGGAGTAGCCACAACCTCCCTCAGCAACCTGTTCCAGTGCCTCACCACCCTCACCGTAAAGAGCTTCCTCCTAACATCCAGTCTAAATCTCCCCCTCTGCCAGTTTAAACCCATTACCCCTTGTCCTGTCATTGCAAGACCTTGTCAATAGTCCCTCCCCAGCCTTCCTGTAGGCTCCCTTCAGATACTGGAAGGCTGCTATAAGGTCTCCTTGAAGCCTTCTCTTCTCCAGGCCGAAGAGCCCCAATTCACTCAGTCTGTCCTCATAGGAGAGCTGCTCCAGCCATGTCCACATCAAGTGCCTCAACGTGAAGCTTGTCATTTAAACGACGTTTGATGTTAAGTCAGTCCACATATAGTTTACCCTATATCTGCAACTGCCTCTCTAGTTTACTACAATGAAATTATATTCTTTAAGTAGCTCAAGTAATAGTAAACTCTCTCTTCCACCCTTGGAATATCTTCCACCCTTACCATGCTTCCATTCAGCTTATTTAATGGTGCAAAAATCACCAAGAAACATCATAGCAGCAGTTAGTGTTGACTATCACGGAGTGAAAACTAACCACTTAAAGTAAGCTGCACCACAGCTTTCCCTTGCTTACTTCTAGCAGCCTATATATTCATTCACACACATAACTGGTTCACACTAAAATGCAATTCCACACCTGCTTGACCTTAGAGTTACCTTTCAGACTGGTCTACTCGTGCAAAGAAAATGTCACCTGGCTTTTTAATTTCTTGAGGGACTTCAACAGGGGATGTCACACAGATAACCCCTTTTTAGTAGTGTTAAAGAAACTTTGTGCCTCCATGTCAAAGAGCAAAATTATTCCAAGCACAAGAAATACATTTCTGTCATTTACCAGAAATGGAATTCATGGTTTCACATCTACTTAAAAGGAAAATGCAAAGTGATGAACTACCGAGGTTTTTCTCACTCAATATATCTGACAGCTAACTGCACAAATTACTGGCTTTTTTAATGCAGCAAAATCTTCTAGACAACAGCCAACCTTGAACATCTGCTTTGCAGGTTATTAAAAACAGCAGTTGTCATTTCCATCATCAACAACAGTGGAGACTGGGTAATATCTCTGCAAAAATTTTCTAGCACATCCAGCTTGCAAATTTGGCCCTTCTAAATTCCAAATGCATTCCAATGAGTTCTAACAGCATTCCACAACCATGCTACTTAAGTTTGTTGCTTTCTTTATCTATAGCCCAGACAAATACTGCTGATCTGTCAGAGACACTGGATGAACTCTACCTCTGAACATCAAATGCCATGTTGAATTCTGAGGTCTCAGTACTGCAGCTGTAAGACTCCAGCACTTCACAAGACAAGAACTTTACAAAATGCAACACAGCCACCACTGTTCCGGTGTTGGGTGAACTCGCTGCACTCTTGTGGAATTCTTATAACAGCAGTTTTTCCTCAAAATGGGAACCTGTGATCTCTACATTTTTAAGATACAAAATGTGATATTACATTACAAATGTGAAAGCATATTCAGATGTTTCCTCTGTGACAAACGGGTTGAAGCGAAAGATGCTCCTGCTTGTGCATGGCAAAGTCCTTGCAGTGTTGAATAAAAAACTAGTGCTCAGATCCAGTTTTCAATTTGTTATAGAGGAAGAAAACATTGCCAAGGTACCAAGTATCAATAAACTAATCACTCAAAAGTAATTTTCATCTCAGTGAGGTACATGTGAGTAACAAAACTGGTCTCATTTATGCACACTTCAGCAAGTTCATTATATTACAGAGACCCTCCCAGACTGATATATGTAGAAATGTTCTGATCTGTTGCAATTTTCCTCAATAACAAAAAATACAGTTGCTGACTATTACTACTTCTAAACCTGACATCAACCTTTTATCAATGTAATGGACTTGATTTCATGTGGGTCCAAGATTTCTAGGACAATCAAAAGCAATCTCACAGCCAACCAACACAGTCAACATCGCCAAAACACAGTACAGTACAATTAACTGCAATACATTCTCATCTGTATGGGAACTCTAAAGAAATCTGCAAACTTCAAGAGGCACTTTAGTTAGACTTCCTGCTATTGTGTCAACTCCTTTTACATGGCATACAAGAATAGAAGGGCTGCTGGTAAATGCATACCAGGAAAACTAGGGGAGACTTTCCATCCTCAGGTATACCACATGCACATTTAAGATGCACTTCAGCAAGTTGTCACCTAGTGAATTCAGGTTTATTGCTCTGAATTCAGGTTTATTGCTCTGCACTTCAAAGCACAATGGATTCTGGCATTAATGATGCTGCCTGTAAACCACTTGCATATTATCCTATTAGCCTCTTGTGTGGTGTGTTACAAAAACACATCATGGCACTAATCAGTACTGGATGACTTGTTTCTGCTATTGATCCAAGGCTTGTACCAAAAAGGGCATGTGTGTGAAATAGATAAAAAACCAAGTTACTCTGTTACCTTTTACACAAAGCTGCACAAAATAACGCTTAATTAACATCTAATTGACAAAGTTTAACAAGTACACTGGATGATTCCAAATAATTTGAACAGAACAAAAGTCAATCTACATTTGCATGGCTTGATGTATTGAAGTATACTGCACCATAATTATTGTTATCCAAGTTATCAAAAATACTGCAAAAGTTAAATTTCACCCCTGAATGCAAGCAAAGTGAGATAACAAAACAATTTTAAAAAGATAACTGCATAGAATTTTAATTGCATCAACAAATCTGCAACCACTCCAATTCTGATGAACAATGCTAGTTGCAGAAGCCTGCGGTGGTATTATTTGATCCTACTAAGTATGTCATACACAATTAACTGCAAGACTATAAGGTTATTTAACCTTTACCTAAATTATAA
The DNA here is from genome assembly GCA_013396675.1 of Eubucco bourcierii. Lineage (NCBI taxonomy): Eukaryota > Metazoa > Chordata > Aves > Piciformes > Ramphastidae > Eubucco > Eubucco bourcierii. Next base: position 31,581 of record VWZE01001887.1, on the reverse strand, counting down.
TTTCTAAACTTTCCCAGATCAGAATGCTAAGTAACTGGTATCCTAATATCATCAGCACACACAGTACTCCATCGAGACACATCTTAAAACACTCAGTTAACTTTCTGAAAGTGCCCAGTATGAATCCAGACAATTAAATACTCTTCAGAAGCATCATCTCTTCCAGAGCAGACACTGGGTGAATCTCATAAGAAAACTCAGAGAACAACCTCTTAAAATACAAAGTGCTCTGAGGCAAATAGTTTGATAACTGTCTTCAACAGCACAACTTTGAGAACCCAGAAACACAGTAATAAAACTATTGCTACTGTGACACAATTTTTTTACAATCTCATGGGCAAGATCTGCAGAACAAAATGCACGTCTTGCTATTGTTTCTAGACCTTCTATCAATATCAAAGATCTTTCAGGTCTAACTCAGTTCTTTTTCCACTTTCGCTCGATAACCTTTTGCAGTTCTGGACATCCAGCTGGCATGATTCTGCTCATTTCTTTCAACAGATAATTTCTCTCTACTGTACATAATACAACTATTTCAAATTGGCACTATAAAGCACTTTTCATGTTTATTTGGTTACCACTAGAAGAAAGCCTGTAAAACAAACACAGTGTTTTTGACTTGCCTGGTAACCACTTTCCCTTACGTGTATCAATTCAACTCTGCCAAGGTAACAGTTCAGTCAATGCCTCAATTAACAAATCGCCTGATGGTATTTAAAAATTATTTCCATCAAAATCATTTATGTGGAAACTGCGGCATAACAACAACTGCTGTGTCCCTTCCACTTGCATCAGTACACCAAAACAGGTGCCTAAAGTCCACTTTTCCCACCTTCTCCCACCTGCTGCCTGTGTCTCTGGATGCAATGAAAGAAAAAAAAAACAAAACCAACAAACGAAACAACCACAGATATTCTCAGAGATACACTGAGAGCAGCAGCAATCTGCCATCCATATGATTTTATGTAGGGTTATAGAAAAAACCATTACATTTACTTTTCAGTATGTGCTTAGTAGCTTGCAACAAGAACAGCACATGTCAATAAGCCAGTAAGAAAAGGCTTACTGACAGTGAAAGATGACATTTGAGAGTTGTTTGTTATTCTTTTATTCCAATTGGCCAAAACAACAAATTGGATATTATATAACCTTCATAATCTTTGCAAGAGCTAGATCTTCTTCAGCTGAAAACAGGTTGAGCTTTTTCTAGGTAAAGGACATGTCTTTTCCCATGTTTACTGGACAGAATCAGGAGAAGGGGTTGCGGAAGGGAAGGTAATACTGAAGAAATGGAGTAAAACAACACTGATTCGGAAAGTTGAATTATTAAATTCCCACAATTTTATACAAGAAGTGATTTAAAAATAAATCTCTCCCCTAATAAATTTGCTCCCATGTGAGTCGTCGTCCCCCTTTAAAACTATCCACTTTCTCCAATTCTTTCTTGATCAAGTTTTAGCAGAGATGCAAAATCAGTACCACAAAACAAGTTAAGAGACAACTGTACACTATAGCATTTAATTGCATGCTCCAACTTAGTTCAGAACTGATCACAGAATAAACTGAATCATGTAAACCAAACTCTGTTCAAATAACTATTACCTTCCTAGAGGTCTGCTGCAACAAGATACAACCAAATGAATCATCTCCATGGAAAACAAGAGATGAACAATGCCAGCTGTAGTCAAAACACTGCTGCATAACCTGTACTCACTTGAAAGCATTTTGGTTAATAGCATCTCTAATTGCACTCCATAAAAACAAACAAACAATTTTTTAAATAAATTTCAAATTACAAGTTCATAATGCTGGAGAATATTAACAATCTCACCCCTAGCAAGAAGGTTACTTCTGCTAAAAAAGCTCTATTCTGGATGCAGACCCTGTCTCAGTCAGCATTGTCACAATCCCATCCTTCCCTTTTACCCCATTATCCACTTATTCCTATTCTCCCCTTACACTTGCACTCTGCCTTGCCCTTAGTACATATTTGGAGGCAGCTGAACTATCACACTTAGTCTTTATCCCCATTCCGTTTCAAGTTAGACCTCAGGGACTCATGGTAACAGAAAAGACGAAAGTTCTTCTCTTCACAGCAGTCCACACTACTCCAACACTAGGATAACATGGCCTAGGCAGAGGACTGCAAAATCCAAACATCTCTTGTGCTTGATGGAAAATAAGGAGTGTATCAGAAAACATATGGCAGTCCTAGGGTACCAGAAAGCCCTGCACTGCTGAGGTAGCCTTTTAAATCCTTCCTGATGGGGAAAATACCCAAGCACAGATGCTCCAGAAGTAGCAAGAAACAGTTCAAAGAGGTTCTCCATCAGATTCAGTTTTTGTTTAGAGTCTATCAACAGAGATTCAAAGTTAGGTTACCTCATTTGCCATTTTCACCATACATGAAAAGATAAACCCTCATAGGCATGTTATAACATCTGCCATATATATAACATCATCAAAGGGAGAAAGCATAAGATTATCACCTTTTTAAAACAAAATATCATGCTTATTTAGTCCCAAAATTCACTCATTTCATCCATTTCAGCACAAGTCATTTACACAATATAGGTAATGGCATGAGCGAGACAACAATTGATATTAGGACTTTCAGACACTTCATTACAATGCTTATAGAGTATAGGAGACTAAAAGACACGTGGAAAGAAATAGTATTTTATTAATATCAGGATGAATATCATGATTACCTGTACTTTCTACATTTGTGCCCAAGTAAAATATTCCACAGTGGAATTGCATTTTATTTATCAGCTGTAGAGCTATAAGGTAGGAGATGATTCTTCTACCTTAGTAGCTAAAGCAGCTATTTAAAATGTAGGGTAGTGAAAGCTTCTTCATTCAAATAGAAAACTTGTTCCTAGCACTGAAACAAGCCAAATTTCCCAAGTAACTTGACAAAAAACCCTAGATTTACCATTTCTTATCAAGATGTTTGCTCATAACTGAAGAAGTACTGAATATGTGAGTTCCTAGCTTCACAGGTGCTATAGATTTCAAAGAGCCTTGCAAACACAGGTTTGTGGTACAGTTAAATAGCACAGGCCTTCACAAACACAAGGCAACAAACAGCCTGCCTTAGAGCAAACCCAGCAATTTTTGCAAGCTACATCACTCTGGAATGACAGCTGGCTTTGTCCTCCTCCCATTTCTCATTTACTCTGTTACTCTTAGTAAAGGCCATATAAATCGCAGCCAACTTTATTTAGCTGCCATTCATTCACAATAAATAGAGGCTTTGTTTACAAGTCTGAAATATAGAAAGAAGGCCTACCCCACACACTTGACAAGCAAGCAATCTGGAATGCAACAGCATAGTGGCTTTCAACTATTACTGATTTCACATTTACAAGATGTGGGTTTGTCCAGGAGCTGTTAAAGCTGAGTTGTTGTTATAACAGGAGTTCTCCACCTTAAGAAAGTACTGGATACAGCCCAAATGCACATCGTGCAAGCACGTAACTGATCATTTAAGTCTGCTAAATTGTCAGATGACACTATCTTGAGCCCAGAATGCCAACTGTGTAATGGACTGCATCAAAAGGACAACCAGCAAGTCATGGAAGGTGATTCTCCCTCTCTGCTCCACTCTTCTAAGACCCTACCTGGAGTACTGTGATCAGTCCTGGGGCACCAGCATGAGAAGAACATTGACTTGCTGGAGCAGATCCAGAGAAAGGTCATGAAGATGATCAGAGGGCTGGAGCACCTCTCCTATAAAAACAGGCTACAAAGGTTTTTCAGTCTAGAAAAGAAGCAGCTCTTGGGAGACATTAGGGCAGCCTTTCAATACTTAAAGGGTGCTTATAACAAAGATGGAGAAAAGCTTTTTACCAAGATGAAGTGACAGGACAAGGACAAGCATTTTTAACTAATGAAAGGGTAAGTTTAGACTGAGCATAAGAAAGACTTTTTTTTTTTTTTTCTTTTATCATGAGGGTGGTAAGACACTGGAACAACTTGCCTAGAGAAGCTATGAATGCCACATATTTCAAAGCTGTAGGAAGCTATGATCAATGTTATCTACTGAAGGACGCCTCTGCCCACGGCTAGAGAACTATGATCTTTTAAGGTCCCTTCCAACCCAAATCATTGTATGATTCCATTAACTGGTATGTAGACATGAACTTGACTGCAGTGCAAAGAATCAGAACAGCATGGCTACCTAAAAGGTTACATTTTGTCCTGGTTTGATGGTGGTGTTTTGTTTTCCTTTTCATACCATTCTGATTAAATGTTAAGATTGTCTTACTTGCTCTGAACATTTCAAAATTCCCACTTTCTTCAGAAATTTTAAGCAATCAACTGCTCCCTCCCAACATATCAATGCACAGAACATTCCAAAGTTTGAATTATAAACAATATGGTTTGAAGGTGAGATGTGAACTAAGAGTACCAACCTACATTTGGCCAAACACGTATTTTAGTAAGATGACTGATGGGCTAGTCAGCCACACAACATATGTCATTAAGTGGTTGAGAAGAGTTAGTGCTATTAATATTTAATCAACTTATTTAATGAAACTGTATTTATACTAATGCTTCATGACAATTTCTTTAAAGAGGTTTAAATACAGCATCTTAAGAAAGCACACACACCAAAACATGACTACATTACCATTAATATTTCAAGTGCTTAGCTTCTGTAACAGCTACAGAACATGAACTATCATTCTGCAAGAGAAAGTCACATGAACAAAAAATTGCCGTCCTTATGTATAAGATTTATTTTCTTCAAATTTCAGTTACATTAGTGTTTCACCATTAAGAGCTGCTTAGCTCGCAACTGTACATAGCCCACCTCAATCCATGAAGCACACAAAATAGCACACAGCGGTAACTATCAAGAGTGTTGTTTCCATAGATTTTGTGGCATCTCTCATTCTACTAACTCTCAGACACAAAAAGGAATTAAATAATTTTATCACAGTAAGTTTCCTTGCTCATGACCTCAAGTACATAGATTTTGGAATACAACAGAATTTGTGCAGCTTGTGGAGAGCTGAGAGTACACTGCAAGAGATGGTTTGAACCAAAATAGAAGGCCATGAATGGGGACTGACAGTAGGGGAATCCCCTCCCTTCTTACTACTTTTTATAACTGAAGGCAAGTAAGGTCTTTTCCAATTTAAAAATCAGTTCTCAAAGCAAGTACATGTGCAAATTTACAAGCTGAAATTCAACAGCCAAAATCCAAGAAGCTTACTTTCAAAAGGGTAACTGAGAATGGATCCACTTTTGCCTTAAGTATACACAATGCTTTCAGCACTCCAGAAATTCCAGGTGCAAATCAAAGTTAGCAAGATCTCACCGTTTCCTTTATTTTGTCACCAGAAACAAGAAAAGGCATAATTAACAGTTCATCTTCATTTTAAACAAACTTGCAACATATAAAATCCTAAACAAGGCACAATAGAGAGCAAGCCAGAAGCAAATTAACTCCCTACAAGTTCCTCAGCCAAAGTGTCATTAATACTCAGGCAGTTGGAATAGATTCCAAGTTACATGTCACAGCAAGATGGGTCCACTTACATCACTGAGTACAAAAATGAGAAATACATCCCCTGGCAAAATGAATCAAACACTTCATATCTTTCCTGAATTGCTGACTACCTCAAGACAAAATGTCATTACATATATAACCTAGCTCAAAAACCTTTGGTTTGATTTTTTACTATTCACAGTAAGAGATGGTGATTTAGTCATCAAGAATATTTAGCCTTTTTTCATTATAAAAAATAAATTGATTTCTCACTGTACAATATTGTGGAAAAAATACTGAAGTAAGTGTTCTCTGAAGCATTTTCAGAGTACTATGCCAGTATCTCAGATATCCAAGCCTGTAATAGAAAGACACACTTCACAGGTTCTTACCCTAAAACACAAACAACATCAAACACCATCTCCCTGTTCAACTATATGGTTCATTTTTAAGCCACTAACTAATATTTTTAGCAAAAAAAAAAAAATGATATCCAGAATTATGATTAAAGTGTAATTCTTGTTCAGTGATACTAGAAACACCACCACAAATTCAGAGTTTCAGCTCTAAAGGAAACAAACCCACTATAACAGTAAGGTTAGGCATGCCATATGTTGGCTACATTTAAAGTAGCATTTATCAATCAGTTGGATCACTAATGACCACCTCTGGAAGCTGCCTTTTTTTTTTTTTCTCTTTCTCTCTTTCTTTTAAAATAATGCCACAACCTTTAAGTTTCCTGGAAAAGTGCATATTTCTACAAATTAAGAGTTTTCAACACTACTAAGATTGATGTGAGTTTCTAATGTACCATCAGAATACAGTGATTCAGATTTGTTATTTCTATTATGCTCAGTAAGTATATGAAAGATTATTAGAGAATGGGATGTTAAATAACAGAGGGATGCTAGCTTAATAAAGCTTCAAACTCAAGCTGTAGGTCAAAATACGTCTGCAAAGTCAGTATTTCAAAATAAATTCCAAATCCAAACCTGACATTTGGGTTCAGGAACTTAATTTGCTATGGCACACATAGTTAGTTCACTCTTGCCCATCAAGGTCTCTGCCTTGACCTTTAACAGAGCAATTACATGCCTGTAAAGCTTCTCAGAAGGGTCAAATCCTGATCACTCAGCCAACCCAATCTATGCAACACAAGAAAAAGTAAAAAATTTTAAAACTGGTCCCCCTAGGCGCTCAACTTAAATTGCACTGTTTGTGGCTGAAATTAAGTACTTCTAATGTAGTATACGTAATCACATGGAGTTTGTTCATATGGCTACCCAGCTCTGATGTTCCAAATTGCCAGAGACCACAGGCTATATGGAGAGAATTAGGTGATAGATGACAGTTCAACTTGGCCTGGAACTATGAGACTCAGTTTTCTCCAACAGACAGCACAGAAATCAAAAAAGTATGCCAGAAATTCATCCTTTGGTATGACACATCGTCATTCTAGGTAACAGAATGCTGCAGAAGTAGTTGCACATTTTATTACCTTGGCAGTTTAAGCATAGAGACCAACTCTGGTCTGTGACTTAAAATAACCATGTTAAACCACTTAAAATTGGTAACATGTACCCCCAAATATTTTTATTTATCCTTAAGAAGTAACACAAATTGTCTTAGATTACTGACATTCTTCACAATCAGTGAATATAAAATTATTGACATCTTCACAATAAATGAATATATAAATCTTTCTGATCATCAGTACAAATAAGGTGGATTAATTTTGATGAATGAATTCAAATAACTGAAGTAGTCAACTGCCAAGGCCACAGGTTTCATTACTGCCATTTAGACAGATTAAATATACCATATACATGCTGATTTCACACAAATATTCCCTCAGAGACATTATGCTTTGCACACAGATTTCAATAGTGCTTCATAGGCTTTGACTCATGCTTCTGTGTACAACTGAAAACTTGTGTTCAGCACATTAGAAGACACCAAGTATATGCAACAGAAAGCTCAACCTCATCATCTCATTAGTAATTTAATTGCCTTCAAGAGTGGTAACCATCATACAGCAAGGTTATTCTCTCAACAGTTGAGCCCTGGCCCAAACTACTATCTATAAAACACTTCCAGAGTAATTTATGAAGTGTAATTCATCTTTATAAGCCTCCAAGAATACAACAGAAAAAAACTTTCCGTACTTAAACACTTACAATTACAAAACTGATTTATGTTTACATGTCATGTACAGTTTTATGCATTGCCTGAAGAAGCACATTTCAAAGTCAAAAGCATAAACCCAAAAGGCCTAGATGTAAATTGAGAATATCAAATATATTTTCCTTAATTTTCAGGAACCCATGATCACCATAAGAACTCAAATAATAACTATCTCTGATTTGCATTTCCAGCTTGGACAATTATTAACATCATCTTAAAAAATACCAAGTGTAGTCAAAATAATTGGATCAGTACCTCAGTGGGGAAGGAACTTGAAACAGCAGCTCAGACAATGCAACCACCAAGTTCAATATGAGAAGGTATTACATTAGCACACATTTCAAGTCAATTTACAAGAGTGCAAAACTTCTTGTCTACACTTCATTTTATGTAGGACTAAACATAAGTTCATATGCACTTGGAATCATTAAAAAGCAGGCACTAGAGCAGGACAATTGAGCCTGCATGAGGAGAGCACACATGGGGGGAAAAAAAAGGGATTTTTCTTCTCTGAGTTAAGAATTCCCAAGCTGAGTTACTGGGAAGTTCCTTTTCTCCACTACCCAAGCACTGCCTTTTCCCTATTTATTATTTTTCTCTCATATACTCAAGAAACAGTGCTCCTTTGTTCAGTTGCAGGAGACAACTATTTCAAGACTTGCGTTAAACAAGCCAAGAGCAGACATTTAGAAATTACTATCTACCAGTAAAAACAAACTTTAAATTAAGGTTTATTATACTTTTAAGTTAGAGAGCCCTGCAGACTTCTCCAGAGAATCTCAGAACAATTTAACACATCAGCTTATTTCTTCTAGGGGAGAAAAAAAGATGAAAACAAGCAACCACCAGTGAGACTCTTCTAAAGTAAATACTTGTTTCAAGTGTTTCAGTTGCTTATTCATTCCTCTATGAAGATACAGCACTGTATAGCTCATTTGCAGTGTAACAGAAGTTAAACCAACAAAGCTTAGAGAACTGTAAGTACATTCAGTCTTTTTCCCTCTTGAGTGGAGAGCAGCCACTGTGTACTGGACAGATAATTTAAAGTTTTGCATACTGGAGAAGACTTCTTTGACGAAACACCTACTATTATCAGAGCACTCCCATACACCCCTGTACACAGAGGACCTTGACTGGTGCCCTAAAGCTACTATTGTGATCCATGTATTCCACCCTCACAGAGATGGGAAGCTTTTGCCTTCCCTATGCCAAAAGAGCCTTTCAAATTATTTGAGCATGCAACAAGCTCTATAACATCTGCCTATGTAGCCACCTCAAATGCAATCTGGAGCAATTAATGTCCTCTGATGCCAGACTTAACTCTCAGGTCAGTGCTTGTTGATTGTGTCTTTGGTTTCTACTTCCTTTCTTCAATAAACAACCAAGCCTTGGTGAAAACTCAAAAACGCATTTTGAGTCTTCAAAGTTCTGCTCTAAATCCACTCTACTTAATTATTAGTCTGGACTTCTGCTTTCCACGTAACACTACAGCTTTTTTGTTGAATAGATTCCTTGCTACAATCCCTTGCATTTTGGGACTACAGGACTTGCACTAAGATAACGCATACCACTTGAGTTTCATTTCATGGATCCCAAGACACTCACTACCCAAGCAGAGTACACCTAACAGCAACACAGATTCACCTGCGTACAGTCTCCACCAAGACTTAGAATTAATTTTTTTTCCCTCCAAATACTGCAGTTTGGAATCATCACCTACATTCTGGAGAATGAGTTGTTTTCCTGCAAACATTCCATAACCCTAAACAACATGAAATACTAAAAATACGCAAAGGCTGACTCTGTCCTCTATCATATGTGCAGTGGTTCCATCAATGTTGGTCACTCATACTGATCGAAACAGAAGACTAACAACACTATCAAAAGATTGCATTCCAGTAGCCACTTAGAAGACAGTCATACACTTCAGGCAAGCTTCATTATACAAATGCTAGGTTTTCATTAGCTTATTACTTACAAAGAAGGATTTTCATATTGCTTAGTTGAATATCCCTTGAATATTGTTGGGAAAAAAGCTTTTCTAATTCTAAGCTACTTGTAGATATCCTAAGTATGAATTACTTACATTTCAAATAGCAAATTCCCCAGCACAAGTATTCCAAACATCTATAGACTGACCAAGAAGAAAGAAAACAACTGACTTAAACTAAATGCAAGAGACCCAAAGAGAAGATCAAGTTGCATAATTCTTCAGCATCCGGGTGCACTTGTCGCATGTTAAGTTAGGTCCCATAGAATTAAAACAAAAAAACCAAAAAAACCCACCAATAGTCCCAAATAAAAAGAAAGGTCAATTTGAAATTGCTTCCAGAACAACTTAAATTGAGAAAACAAAACAAAAAAAAAATCTATTAAATATGTCAGGCAATTGTTGGTACCAAACACCTACACTTGTTCTAGAAAGTCTGTACGTAAGAAATGCCTACTTTCTGCATCTAATTTTGGTAGTACAAAGACTATTTCACAGGTAGCAATGCAGTTTTGATTTAGATGATGAAACACACACCTGAGGCAAGAATTTTTTAATGAGTATATATAGTTCACAAAAAAAGGCAATTAGTCAATACCCCACCTGGAGTATTGCATGCAGTTCTGGAGCCCTCAGCACAGGAAGGACATGGAAGTGTTGGAGCGGGTCCAGAGGAGAGCCACAAAGATGATCAGAGGGCTGGAGCAGCTCTCCTATGAGGACAGGCTGAGAGAGTTGGGGCTCTTCAGCCTGGAGAAGAGAAGGCTTCGAGGGGACCTGATAGTAGCCTTCCAGTATCTGAAGGGGGCCTACAGGAAGGCTGGGGAAGGATTATTTACAAGGTCCTGCAACGACAGGACAAGGGGCAATGGGTTTAAACTGGCAGAGGGGAGATTTAGACTGGATGTTAGGAGGAAGTTCTTTACAGTGAGGGTGGTGAGGCACTGGAATAGGTTGCCCAGGGAGGTTGTGGCTGCTCCCTCCCTGGAGGTGTTCAAGGCCAGATTGGATGAGGCCTTGAGTGAGCTGTACTAGTGGGAGGTGTCCCTGCCTATGGCAGGGGGTTGGAACTAGATGATCCTTGAGGTCCCTTCCAACCTTGCCATTCTATGATTCTATGAATACCTCACCACTGTAAATCTTCAGTCTTTACAAAGTTGTAACTGGTTTTCAAAAAGATGTTTTCTCTTTTTTTTCCATCCTTTTCTGTTTTCATTCCACATTTTTTCCTTCAGTTTTAACAAGTGCCTTGTAAACAACCTTCAGAAATGAACTCCCTGATTTATTCTCCCTTTTTACCCTGCCGAATGTTATCTGCCAACCCACCTTGCTTTCACAGCTTCTTCAGGGGCTAAAGTTGTCCTTCATTCCTTACAATTCACTGCATCAGACACAGAAAGCTGAGTTGTACAGGAAGAGATACACTTATTGGGTGAATACCAAGGCCGTACTGGTGCCAGATAGCTGATGTTCAGCAGGTACTTGAAAATTATCTTTAAGAGTAGACACTGTAGCCTGAGGCAGGAAGAAAGTTATGTTGCATTGGCCACTTAAACTAAATGAGAATTGATGCTCCTTCTTAGAAGTTCCAGACAGAAAAAACACAACCAACCAAGCAAAACTCCAATCACTTATGCTCATTTCTAAAAGTTTAACTGTGACCTATGGCCACAGTTTGCAAAAGCACACTTAGAAACACTTGCACACTGACAGAATACATGCAGATCACATTACTAAATGCCATATTTTCAAGTACAAGAACATGATACAAGTGAAGACAAGGAATTATAACCAGGGAATTGCAAAAATGGTTTAGGGAGCTCTACAGCTGCAATCTTGCTCATTCCCCTCTGAGCCTAAATACTCTGAACTGTTATGTCAGAAACAAAGGTGTCATGACAGATTTTTGCTTTTGCTTCAAAATCCATGTGCATTAACTGATCTCCTACTCCCAGCCCAAGTCACTTCTCAGATGTAAGTTGAAATCAACAACCCAAACAGTTTTGGCAAAAAATTGGCCAAAAATGTTTGGTATTAAGAAAATTACTTTTGGAAATATGAATTTACTTTTGCCATGAAATCAGTGCTGATTTTAGGAAGAGTCATATGCTACAGTGTTTGAGTTCTCAGTTTTCAACCTTAAGTAAGAGGGTGCATGACATTTTTAATGACACAAACATTGGTCTGAAAAGAAACAATAATACCATTAGGTAGGAACATATTATTCCTACAAAGATATTGACAGTAATTACTGAGTCACTTTCATGGGATGGCCTTACAGTTGTTTTCAGTAGTGATCTGCTTGGTTCCTCAGGGCACATCTACCCTTCCAAGTGGTGGCAAGCTTTATCTGTGCTAAACAGCCTCCAATAACTGTGGCATCGGTAGTTCATGGTAACCACACACTTACACCACTATCAAGGTGATTTTCTGCCTCCTCTCTTCCCCCCTAGAAGCCTCCCATTCTGTTGGGAAAGTTCCGATCAAGGTAGAGTTCTGACATGAAATCTTTACAAATCTCTTTTCTGCTCAGGATCTCCCAATATTTTAATGCTTTGTCTTGTGGGATTCCTTACAGAAAAATAATAGAATTGTGAAACTTGAATTCCATGATTTCTTATTTCACATATCCTGCTTTTTGTTAGGCAGAGAAGATTAACATTTGGCTTGCACCTTGATCATCACAGGAATTAATACAAAAAAAGGTTGCTGAAAGCCTTTGCTTTCAAGTGTAATACCAGAAAACAAACAAACAAACAAAAACATAATGTTAAGAGTATTGCTGAAGGAGAAGTCTCTGGAGGACAAACAGTACTTCACTATAGTTTTTCATGGAGTAAGTTCACTCATTAAATATTCGCATTAAAGCTCAGGCCTATGTACAAACCAGGCAGCAAAGAAGTTGTTACAATACAAAAAGTGATGATTCCTCCTCAAAAATACTAACAAGAAATGTGCATACTTGGGTTTTCCAATTGTACTGTGCCACTAGATGGTCACCTACTGAACATAACTGTTCTTTTTCTCATTATCATCAAGCTTCAAACTATTTTTTTCCACAATACTACAAGGATTTTTGTTGATGTTGAATGGTTTGCTGTGACTGCTACACTGGAATTTTCCAAAATTGGACCACTTTCAAGAAAACAGAAGTGGGTAAGCATCGGGAACGAGGGATAAATTTTGGACAAAACAACAGGCAGCACACAAAACTGAAGGGAGAAAAACTGAAACATCAGTCCTCCACTCTCCCTCCAGCTATGTATGCTGGTAACACCTCTTACAGACTATCTTCTTGCTCCTGGGAAAAGTTCATTTTGCTTAGCCCGGCCTTTGTTTTCTCAGTTCTCCAAGGAGAGACAAAGGATGAAACTTCACTCATCCATAACACACCTGTGAACCAACTTGAGCTGAACCCTTACAAATCCATGTCCTCTATATATAAAGGCCTCAGAGAAGGTTTGTTAGATCCACTGCAATCCCCTTTCTCTCTGTGTCTGGATTTGTTGTGTATTTAATCCATACAGTCTGGTCTGTCCACTCTCGCCAATCAAAGTCTAGTTAACTACCCTTTCTTCACAGGTTTCCATATTCTGTACATTACACTTCTCCTTGGATATTTGTTTATCTAGTTAGCATCACAGTCAGTCCAGCAATAATCAGGCTGATCTGGGCCTTATTCCTGCAAACACAGTCACTGAATTGTTATAATTTATAATCAAGTATTTTTCAGGGTTGGTACAGACCTTGGATTCTCTCTTGGGATCTATACATCCTCACCTTTTGCACATCTCATTTCCAAAGAGTACTTCCAAGAACACAACAGAGTCATCTCATTTCCCACAGCCTTTACTTTTTCAAACTGAGGTTGGACATTTATGTCCCTCTCCCTGTAGGAGTGCCTTCAGCGCTATCCTGACCCAGGAGCTGTGCCACTGGTTCCCTCTGCTTGACCCTGCATGTCGGCTGTACAGTAGAGGTTCCCACTTGATTCTTTCACCAGATGGTTCAGATATCTCCTGTTGGCAAGGAGGTGTTTCCATATACAGTTACAAAACTAAATTTAAAAATCTTTTGATCAAAAACGGGAAAATTACAAAACCTGCAGGGTACAGAGAACTGTAACATTCAAATTCTGCTTCCTTATGTCATTTATTTCTATATTAATTTGTAGCCTCATTGATGAATTTTGCCTCTGTCCTGGTGTTTCAACATTTTTACTGTGTCTAAGCATTATGTGACTCAGTCCTACACCATCACCATGTTCCTCCCACCATCTGCCCAAATAAATTAGCATAGGTCTTCTCCTCAACAAGAGATTATCATTTCTGTCTGACATTCACAACCTGCCTTTGCTGCTTTCATGCTTTCTGCCAAGTGCCACCTTGCTGTTTCTGGCTACAAAAGCATTTGGCACACTTAAATTGAACAAAGGTAAAAAGGTGTTTTGCCACAAATGCCTTTAGGGCTAATTAATGCCTCCATTTGTATAGATTCAAGTTTGATGTTTACTATCCGTAAGTTTTGGAGACAGCTTTACACATTTATATAATTTCTACCTAAATCTCACATTCTAGAAAAATCACAACTTTCCCATTAGCACATACCACCACTGTGAACAAGCCAGTTTAAACTGGGCTTGAGGTACCTGAAATAAAGGGTTATTCACCACAGGACAGATGTTAACTCCCAAGAAGAGTAAGAGAGATCATCATATGAAAATTAACAAGATTATGTACTATGACAAGCATCACACAACTGTGAAGGCCGTTCTAAGCTTAAGAAGCAAATCTATTGTTTAAGAGGTTCTCGCATCACTATGCCAACAGCTTCGGCAAAAACTAAACACTTTGATATACTATAGGAATCAATCTCTCTAGCAGAGCTGACAAAATTTGAAGTGTTATTCAACTCAAAAAAATAAACAGCCCATGTAGTACCACTGATTCTCTATCACCTAAATCAGAGCAAATAACAGTTGAGATGATGGAGAGACTCCTGCTTATTCCTGGGTTACATGTCACATTTTCATACAAACAAGAAATCTCAACCTTACAAAAATTGTCAGATAGAAAGGCAGAAGGTTCATTTACAATTCACTTCAGCTCACACTTTTGCCCTGCTGCCCAAACACAGAAAGATGAACTAACTACTGGGAATGCAAGGAAGGCAGATGCAAGTGTCAGCCTAACCCATCTTGGCAGAAAATGGAGTGGCTGCTGCCAAGTACAAGGACTACAAGAAGTCAGCATTGTAGCACTGTAAAGGTATTTGAAGACAAGACTTATTGTTGTACGGTCACCTTCACCTTGTGAAGTCAGGCAGTGCCTTTTCCAAGTTTATGAAGATGCTTGGGTTAACAGGTACTGAAGCTTTGAGAACTAGGGGGGTGGATCTCTAGAGACGGAATCCCAGCTTGCAAATGGGAGTGGAAAATATCAAAATGTTATCACAATTGCTTCAAATACACAAGCTAATTCAAACTCAATTCCAAGATAAGCATATGTGCATATAACACACCCAGGGAAATGGTTCTCTGACACTACTATGAAATAGATTTTCCGCAGCATTACCAGGGACAAAACCCTAGAAAATTCAGCTACAACTCCGGCATCAAAACTAATCACAGGCTCCTCACCACCTTTCTTATTCCCAGCCATGCCAAGGGCCTGTTTTACTGCACCCAGAAGTAGAAGGTCACAATTTTCCAATTGTTGGTCATACCCAGGATTTCAGCATACTGTGAAATAGTACTTGTGCACCAAGAGTATCTTGAGCTACCTTCAAGACAAGCACAGAAGCAGGTAAGACACAGCATTACATGCGTATCAGAACAATCTCATCCACAGAGTTGCAAAAGCCTAGACTATTATTCTTAACATAGGCCTTGGAACTTGGGAGCCAGGTTATTCTGAAAAACATTCTGCTTTATCATTTGCATCTCTCCTGCCCTGCCAAGTTCCTCAGTTCAATCCAATTCATACTCTTTTAACCACATGTGGTCAACAGCAGAACTCCAGAAGCAAAACTTCTGCATTCCCCATTCAGGTGCCAACAAACAGAACTACCTGAAACTAAAATTTCCAACTGTATACCAGCAGCATTTGTCCCTACCAACACACAGAAATCCAAAAGTAAACAAATGAAACTCAATATGCAAAATGCTGCCTATTAAGACAGCCTCTTCTCATTTGCAACAACCCTCAACCATTTTGCTTGCTGTCTCAGTTTGTATCAGTATTCTATTGTCTGCAGAAACATGCATAAGCAGACTTGCCAAATATTTTAAAGATTCAAGAGCAGAGAAAAAGAATTTCTGTAAACACATTCATATTTTTCCTAATTGCTTGCTGCAAAGGCAGCATCTGGATCAGAACTTACTAGCACAAAAAAACCTCCAAACCCAGAATGCCTACACATCTGGCAGTTTATTGAAGTCTGAGGTTCAGACAGGAGTAGAACCTGAGAATTACTTCAAACAGTGTTTTCAGTACTTCAGTATTAAAATTTTGGGTTGGAATGATGCTTCAGCAAATGGTATTGCTCACATTTTTTGAACATATAAACTGATATTCCAATAGCTCTCTGAGAAGAAGGAATGAAGGTGGATGTCTGTACTATGTTACTGTGGTGACTTAGTACTGGCGGCTTTGGAAGTTGCCTAGACCTTGCATTTGCACAGATTTAACAGATATCTATTATGTAACATATAAAAATGACACCATCCAAATAGTAATGCTTCCGAACATACTTCCTGTGCTGAGTCAAAGCTTTGCAGAAACAATGCCACGTAAGAGAAGAATTTCACAGCAAAATAATTTATCATGAAGATCATGCAATTCAAGCTATGCCACAGCCTGATAGTTGTTTCAAACGTACTCCTCCCCCTCCAAAATAAAATACTTGGATCTGTTGTAGTCTTATTTTGTACTAATCAGTTATATTTATAACTCTAGATGCATTTCCTAATGTAACTAGAATTCAGTGATTAGATTAGCTGGCAAATGATGAAAGAAGTCTCAGTAAAACTGTACAACAAACCAAGTACAGAGCAAAATTACTTAATCTTTTGCAGTTCAAACACAAGTTTGTCTTTCTCAACATCATCTACTCCTAACCAATCTATCCACCACACATACCACAAAAAACCTCTTGCCCACTGAGGCACTACTGCAGTGCAATGGCAACATTTCAAATCAACTTAAATTAGGCTGCACTACATTCCATTACATGATATCATGCAACAGATGTTACTCTAAGAACACACAAGACAACTATTCAGGGGAAAAAAAAAACCAAACCCCACATATATATAATTTGAATGGTTAAATGAATGGATATCCTATATAAAAGTGCTGTAGTCTTTATCAAAATTTATACTGAGATTCAGAACTTCAATATTTCCCAAGTTTGTCAAAATTATCTGAGAGACTTAGATTGGCCATCAGAAAGAATTAGTCTTATTTTACTTAAGTTTAGTAACTTTGTCAATAAACAAACAAGTTGGATGAAAATTCGACTCTTGTCTTCTGGAGTGACCAGTGAGTTTAACGACGCTTTATGGGACTCCTGAAATGCACTTGCCATAGTCCAAGAAATCCCTTCCCCCCCCCACCCCAAGCTGCATGGTAATCTTCAGTCTTAAAGCACTATCTTAACCTCATGGTTTGGAATTAACGCATAAAGGGTATTTCAGCCAACTTAATTCACAGTTTGCTTCACTAACAGCTGTACTGTCAGAAGAATGGCTGACCATTATCTCAAACAGATATGAAATATTTCCCTATATATTACAATATTTAATGTATTTATAACACTGACAGCTTGTAATCATTCTTGCAGCACACTACGATACAGAACTGATGTTTTACATAAGCAAAAGCAATCACAGAAACGTGACACTTGTTTTTTAAACATACGGACATTTTTCCATGGCTGTTGGGCTCTCTTGATGCACAACTCCTGATGTTTTTAAATATGCTCTCAAACTCAGACCTAGCTTAACATAGCTAAAACTCCAGCTTTAAAACACAGGTTTGCAAATAAACTTCTAAAAGATTCATAGAGATGTGAACAATTGTTTAATCCTGACAGTTGTTTCAGTCAATGAACATTTCCACAACCCTTCCAACTTGACACTGCAGTAGCGTTTTAACACACAAAAAGTAAAAGCTAAATAAACTGAAGTAGCCGGTCAGAAGAACAAAAGCATTACAGAAGGTGAGCACAAAGACATCAGAGGCCCCAGTTTCCAGGCAGGTGTTCCCACGCAATGCCTTGGCAGCGGCACTGTGCCGGGGCCCTCTAGTCACCCGAAGGGAAGAGTGTGTCCTGCCTGCACCCTACAGCCACCTACCAGATAACGTGGAAAAGAGAGGTGTGTAGGACACGCAGGGGTACCCCAACTCACAGTGTGGACAAGCCCTCTGCAAGCACGCATCGCTGCCTCATACCAAGAGAGGTTTTGCACTTCGGTCAGTGGCGGGCACGAAGCCCGGCTGCACCGGGGCAGGTAGCCCTGAGCCGCTGGCCGACTGCCGGATGCCAGGCCGGCCCAGGGAAGGGGGAGGCCACCAAGCAGTGCGGTTGATCCGCCCACCCACCCTTGTTCCCGCTGCGCAGAGGCGGATGCATCCTACCCTCCCCTCCGGGACCGGCCCGAGATCCACTTCCAACCCGAGCCGTCCCACGAGTTCGGCGTGAAGAGGTGGACATATACACAGATAGACGGGCATAAATACACGCGCGTAGACGCGCAGAACGATCGTCCTTGGGAGGTCGTCGCTTCGCAGTGTTGCGAAAAAGATTTTTTTTCTCTATCGTGGTCGCTCGTAGCGCCCAATAGCTTGGTCCCTCGGGCAAACCCACCCGGCCATGAGAAGAAGCTCCCCCAGACAGGCTACTAGGAGCCAGGAGGAGCTGGACGCCGTAGCACCTCCCTCCTATACTAACGCTTTACAGCAGAGGAGGAATCCTCAAGGACCGCGGTTTCCCTCCCAGCCCGGCTCCAGACGAATGGAAGGTGAGCCGGGGTCGCTCTTTCCTTGCCGAAGCTCAGCCCGCAGCTGAGCCCCTACCGAGCCAGGGCAACCCATCTCCCCGCACGGCACCGGGCCGGGCTACTACAGTTTTCCCGGGAACCGGCAACTTGTTGGGCGGGCAGCACCCGGCGCGGGCGAGGCTGTGCCGGACGGATCGCAGCTCCCGCCTCCCGCCGTGGGAACGGCCACCGGCAGCTGCCGCCTGCCTCGTTGGGGGCAATGCAGTGCCTGCAAGAGAAGCCCAGTGGCAGCTGAGTCGCCGCAGGCACGGAGCGGCTCCGCGCTCCCGCCGCTCAGCCCTGCACTGAGTCTTCCCCCTCTCGGCGGCTCAGCACGGACCAGACACTCCATGCAACGTGCAACGGCAGAGCAGGACAAGGGGGTCCTCGCAGGCTCCTACCGGGAAAGGCGTTACTGTAGCATTGCAAAGCGCCTAAGCCCCGCCGCTCGCTCGCTTCCTTCCTTCCCCCCCGCTCGCTTGCTGCCCGCTCCCGCCTGCTTCGCCGCCGCCCGCAGCTGCCGCCGCTGCGGACTCCAGGCGCAGACCCCCGCTGGGGAGGGCAGGAAGCGCGTCATCATTCCGGGACCGCTCCACCGCCCTTCGCCCGACACAGCCCGGCCCGCTCCGCCGCCGCAAAACCCACGGCGCGGGAAGCCCAGGACTCCGGCCCACCAGCCCATCCCGAGTGACGTGCGGCTCCCGCCCGCCCGGCTCTGCGTTGCGCCTGGGGAGCGGCGGGAAAGGAACCCCGCCTCAGCTGGTTCGCTGCGCTGAGGGCTTAGGGCTCGCTTTACCTGGGCATGAAGGAGAGGCACCTCCGCTGACCTCAGTCCGCGATGAGGGGGCGTCGTGTTCGCTCTGCCAGTCCACGACCACCGTCACCGGAGACACCAACGACTCTTCAGGAAGGAAGAGAAGGGCGGTCGGGGGATAGCAACATTTTTTACTTGGAGAGGAAGATCAAGCTGCAAGGCACGGCGGCCCCGAGGCGGGGGCCGCAGCCGGCTTGCTAGAGAAGTGCGAGGCGCCCGCCAGCCCGGCTCCTGAGGCAGCGCGCGCGCGGCCTCGCGCCTCCCTCCGGCGCTGCGCGGAGGCGCGCGGAGCTGTGGCGGCTTGCGAGGACCCTGTCACGACAGGATGGTGAGCGCGCATCCGCTGGGCTCAGGACTAAATTCGCGCCTACAGCGCACCTGGGCCCAAACACCACAGCTGTACTGTGAGCCGGGGCGGGCTTCCTGAGCAGGCAATTGGGAGGCACGGATGTCACCCAGGCCCCGTCGGAGTGCGCATTCCTACCTTGATCAGAGACTTCAAGCATAACTCTGTGGTTAGAGATGGTTTCAAAGTTGCAAAAATACCTAGGTACAGATTCTGTTGCATTAAGCACTTAAAAGTAACACCAGTAGGACTTAGACTGCTGCAACAGCAGTCGTGACTATCATTACAAAGCCCGTATAGTTTCAACTGCTCTTCTGCTGTAATAGTTGCATAAATGGATTCCATACCAATGTATGGGGAAGGTACTGTCCCCCTGTACTCATCACTGGTGAGGTTTATGGAAGGCAGGCCCTGCCTACCTGATCTCCTACAGCACAGTGACCCACCTAGCAGATGAGCTAAAAGGTCGTGGACTTAAGTAACAGCTTTGATATTGACTCCTACAGCATTCTCCTTCACAAACTCATGGCACAAGGCCTGGATAAGTATACTCTGCACTGGATTAAACACTGGCTGGATGGATAGGCCCAAAGAGTGACGGTGAGTGAAGGGAGCTAAATCTAGCTGGCACCCAGTCACTTGTGGTGTCCCCACCTGTGACTCTTTAATATCTTTATCAGTGATCTAGATGAGGTGATTGAGTGAGCTCTCAGTAAGTTTGCAGATGACACCGAGCTGCGTTGCTGAGTTTATCTGCTAGAGGGCAGAAAATCTTTGCAACGGGATCTGGATGGGTTAGATCAATGGGCCAAGTTCAACAAGGCCAAGCACCAGGTCCTCTACTTGGATCATAACAACTCCGTGATAATCTACAAACTTGGGGACACATGGTTGGAAAGCTGCAAGTTGGGAAGGGACTTGGGGGTGTTGGTTGACAGCTGACTGAATACAAGTCAACAGTGTGCCCAGGTGGCCAAGAAAGCCCATGGCTTCCTGGCTTGTATTAGAAACAGTGGCCAGCAGGAACAAGGTCATCCCCCTGTGCTCAGCACTGGTGAGGTCACATCTTGAGTACTGTGTTTGATTCTGCGTCCCTCAGTACAGGAAGGACATTGGGGTGCTGGAGTGTGTCCAGAGAAGGGCAGCAAGCCTTGTGAAGGGCCCGGAGCACGTGGCCTGTAAGAAGCATTTAAGGGAGCTGGGGTTGTTCAGTCTGGAGAAGGGGAAACAGGAAACCTCATTGCTATCCACAACTACGTGAAGGGATGTTGGAGCAAGGAAAGGGGGGGGGGCAGGTGCAGCCTCTTCTTGGTGTCAAGCAACAGGATTAGAAGAAACAGTTTCAAGCTGCACTAGGACAGGTTCAGTTTGGACATTAGGAAATATTTCTTTGCAGGGAGGGTGTTGCCATTTAACCTTTCCCAGAGCCCACAAGCCCAAAGGAACAGGATTTTAGGATGCCTCCCTTCTCTTCATATGGAAAATAACTAGGCAGAAGGAGTAAAATGACCAAAGGAACAGCCTTGCACTGGTTTGGAAACGAAAAAATAATTTTAACCAAAAATAAAAGACATTTAAGGGAAAGGAAGGAGGGAGGGAGAAAGAAAGAAAGAAAGAAAGAAAGAAAGAAAGAAAGAAAGAAAGAAAGAAAGAAAGAAAGAAAGAAAGAAAGAAAGAAAGAGAGAAAGAAAGAAAGAGAGAAAGAGAGAGAAAGAGAGAGAGAAAGAGAGAAAGAAAGAAAGAGAAAGAAAGAAAGAAAGAAAGAAAGAAAAAGAAAGAAAGAGAGAAAGAAAGAAAGAGAGAGAGAGAGAAGAGGAATTTGATTACCTCTTAAATAGGGTTTTGGACAGGAAGTGGAATGAACCTTGACCTGGGGGGTTCTCCCCATAGGAAGGCCCATGTTTTCAGTCCACTCCCCACACTCTGGGATGGTCTTAACCCAGCACAGAGCGTTATCAAACATTAGAATGGTCTGCCCAGGCCAGTGGTGGAGTCACCATCCCTACAGGTGGTTAAGCAGCATGCATACCTGGCACTTAGGGACGAGGTTTTGCATTGACCCTTTAGTGCTGCATCAAATATTGGACTGAATGATCTTTGAGGTCTCTCAACCCTATGTATTTTGTGATTCTGTTATTGCTCTTCACAACTACCTGAAAGGTTGCAGCAAGGTGCATGTTGGTCTGTTCTTTCCAGCTGCAGTTATCAGCTGTGACACGTAATGTTTATGATTTGTTGCATATGGCAAAAATAACATTTTTTTTATAAAATATTTAACATTTCTAGCTTTTGTTCATATTTAAGAAATATTTTATGTTTAAGACACTCTACTGGGCATCTGACCTCACTTCTGAGGTTACATTTTCCTTCCAGCCCAGGTGTTCTAACATTTTGTCATTCCATCTCCTAATTACTAAATCCCAGAGCTTTAAGGGCAAGTGTGCTTTGTCAAGTTAAGAACTGCAACAACCTTATGCGTGTCTATGAAGTGAAATGGAACTGGTGTGTGAATATAGGGATGTTTAGTAGTTTGCAGGTGGGACAGTAAGGTTGGGGACATTTTTTCTTTTTTTTGGCTCCAGAGGCAGATTTTAAGTAATCCCCCCCAAAGTAGAGGCACAAAACATCTACACAAACTATCCATAAAAACTTTTTTTTCTTTCGTCTACATAACTATTTAGATGTTCCCCAAAAAGATTACTAATTTAGTTGAGATTCCTGCACTCTCCTTGTATAAGATAACATGAAGACTTTACACCTTTCAAAGTCTGATGCAGCTGTCTATTGAGTTCTTAGCTTTCATTTGTGAATCAAATTAGCCCTCTAGATAATTTCTGCTATTCCTATATCAAGCTGATTGTTTTCTGTATATGAGCTTTTTTGTTTCCTCCTTGACTGACTGACAAGGTTCTTGACATTGGGCCAGTTCTTCAGGTTTGCACAGTAACTTCCAGTAATTAATTTGTTAGGAAAAAACCCTCTTTACTGTTAACAAAGAAATTGGGTAACTGAAGGGATCATTTCCCTCTCATCTTAAACTAGTAGGCTTGCAGTTTTCAAGGTCAGGCAAAGTTGTAGCAATCTTGTCATGACCTTACCTATTTTTTTTTTGCAGCTCCACTAATTTTAGTCATGATAAAGACAAGGCATTGACTGATGTCAGTCAGTGAAGGATCATCTGATCTTAATCAAGTTCTTTTTTAGCTCTGCAGCTATGTTGCAGTCTAAAATCCAGTTTCTCTTTGAGATTGTACTTCTCTTGTGTAGCAATTATATCTACAGAAAATCAGTCAGCTATTTCTAAATGAGAGACTTCAGTGTTAACATTTTTGGTAAGGAATACTCAATATGAAGACTGCAGAAAGTGGAAGAGATATTTTGGTACCTAATAGTAAAGGAAAGAGCAGTTTCAAGAACTCAAAGAAAATGAAGGATAGTATTGTAATTCAGATCTGGTTCCCACAGAAAATGTCATCCCTGGGAAAGTTAATGGGACCCAGATTTGGCAATGTGGGAGGTCAGAAGAATAAGAACAAGAGCAGTACCCCTCTCAGTTGCATCCCAGATAGTACTCGGGAATGGTTATTCAGTCTGGCTACCTTCAAGCATGATATTTGTATTATTGGAAAAATTCTGACTCCCAAACAGCAGTGTTTTTTTGCTAATGCTGTCCTTTAGAAGGTAACCCAAGTTTTCTTTTGACTATAAGCCCCTTGTGGCTTCTGACAAACATATTTTAACATTAATGTTTGCAGCCTGTCTCTAATCCGATGAACACTTTCAGGTTTTCAAAGCCATTATGGGAAGAATCAAAGTAAACATGAGGACTGCTGTCTACAGACCCACATGTGTTTAGCTAAATAACAGTTCTCAATAGAACAGTAAGTAATGCAGAGTGTTTGGGTTGCAGATACTCCTGGATATACATATAAACACATTTTTCCTGATTGTTTTGAAAGGCATCTACTAAATTAGCATTAATTTTTTTTTTAAGTTTGGCTGTGTAATTTTTATTGGACATATCCAAAGATGGACCTTTAAGTTAGCTGCACAAAGTACACATGGAAATATTGTAGTACAATTTTGAAAATAAGAGTTAGTCTTCTAAACTGCTTGACTATTCCAAATCAGATATATATCAGAGTCATCCAAATCAGATATGACTTGTATGGAATTGTGTTGGACCTTTTTGCTTTGCTTGAAATTCATATCATGCAGCAGTAATGGTGTTTTTTTCAATTGCCTGTATTTTAAGGATGCTGACAAAGCACTGGAGCAATGCCAAGTATTTTAGGAAACACGTTGCTGCTTCTCTGGCTCGCCAGATGTTGCACTATATCGAGTTTGTTGCTGGAATAAAGAGTAACTTTACTGCATTTCTTTAACTATGGTGATTCAGTGTTACAGAAAAATCTTCGCCTTTAAAATGAGAGATGTTGTTACCACCTTGTCTTCAAACAAATCACTTGGATAACATTCACTGTAATGCATGTAACTGTTTTCTTTCTATTTTACAATCTCCTTCAGTGACTGGCAACAGCTGAGCCTCATTTTTATCATGTGGCTTTATTGTTCAGAATTACTGATTAGTCGTTATGATTTATAACAGCAAAAGTCTTTGATGCTTTAAAACAATGAAACACAGACTTAGACATATTTAAATGAGTCTAACAGATGCATTGTCTGAGTCTGTGCAGTACCAAAGGAGAGAGCTATGGCTGAGACAGGATTATTTCCTGTCTGGAGGTTTGCCAAAGGAAAACTGCCGGTGGTCACACTGTTTTTTACTGGATGCCTCTTCTAATGTGCGTGTTTAATAAAGCACTAACATCTGGGCCCACAGGGTGAACTACATGTGTTCAAAGAATATAACTCTTCAAATTCAGTATTTATTTGCAAACTTCTAGCTCAAGAAAAAACATCCCAGACTACCAGCTCTGGGGCCACTTTGTGCTTTAAAACTACTTTGGGTTTGTGAAGCTGAAATATTAGATAAGCTTTGCTCCTTCCCATGCCTTCTATTCAATTGCTGTGTTCTCTTTATGGCCACACAGAGATTTACATGGCACGGCCCCAGGCTTCTGCAGGCAGCCAGCACTACTGCAATTATTGATCTCCACTGGAGAGCCAAGGAATGAAATCACAGGAAAATAGAGCTGTCTCTTGGGATGGTTACCTCTAAGGTAAGATACGTGGTAGGGCAGAGCACAGGAAGACATCAATCATCTTGTCTGATGGGAAGGTGCCTACTTGTATTCCCCAGTCCATTTCTCCCTTCTCTTTCCCTCGTCCTTGTAACTTACTTGATACACAGCATTTTGAGTTGGTACTGCAAGCAAGTGTAACTTGAGCATGGAGCTGTGAGCACAGGCAGGTGAGCTTAAATGTTCTGCAGTTTTGTCTTTTTCCTCAGCAAGAAGAAAGTTCTGCTGGGTGCTTAGTTCTGCTGGCCTTTTGAAATATTTCTTCTCACAGCCTGTGAGAGTCTGGTTGGATTTCTTCCTAGGTCTTTGGATTGTCATTGTGTCTCTGCTTGGTTTTCTTTAGTATGTGAACCAAATCCTAAGGCCTCCTCATACAGGAGAAGCAGTAAGTTTCTCTTTATTTTTGTTATGTAGTGTACCTACATGGAAGCATAGGGTGTTGTGTAATAGAAATATGCTGGTCTGTTTGCTCATAGTATCTTGCTGTATTGCTGACAAATACTCACCTTGTATCTGAGGAAAAAGAGAGGCGAAGGATAAATTAATCCTTATTGCTGGTGTCAATGCTTTGAGTAGTCTGAGGAACTCTGAAAGAGATAGGTGGATGGAATTTTGTTCCATAAACAAAGTGGCTGCATAGAACTAGACAATCTACAACTTAGCAAGACGAAAGGAGTTCCTATGAAGAAGACAGCTGTCTTCTACATGAATGTCTAAAGTCAGTTTATCCATCTCTATCCAAATATGTGAAGAATGCAATTTTATAAAACCATGATGAATTAGATCAGCTTGTACAAGGACTGTGTGGGAAGGAAACAGCAACTTCTGACATTAAGTGGGAGAGTATAATTATATGTAACTCACAACTTTTGCATAACATGTCTTAAGGGTAAATGTGCAAGTGGAGTCCCCTGTTAGTGCTGAGCAAGCAACTTCTGCATGCATGCACGTTAGGATGGCCTGTGTTTAACTTAAAATTATATCCAGATCTTGTGATACTGCTTTTTGCAGAGGAATTTTATAGATATTTGTGCTAGTGCAGTTATTTCTGCTTCTGCCTCTAATCAGAGCATATCTTGTTGTCTGTGCATATCCAACCAGGTTTATAAGACTAACATTCTCAACCAAGTAATTAATCATTTCTGATTATCAAATTCATACATAATCAGCTTTTCGCCCACGGGAATAGCAAATTAGATCTTCCCTCAGTAAAATGAAAAATTAACACTCTTCATATGAAACCACTGACAGCACATAATTACTATAAGAAGATAAATTACATGCAATAATTTTATAAAAAAATAGATCAGTGCATCCTCTATTTTTTTCCCATGTATCCTTATCTCAGTCTGCTTCATAAGCAAGCTGCTTTTTCTGTGACTTCATTGATAAATCTCTTGACTGTTGTGGTCTCTTGTTGATAGATTAAGTCAATAATGATTGAACAGCCGTTTTTAATGATAACAGCAGTTATTAATGAGAACTGCACCACTTTTGTCATGCCTGAGGTCTGAAGGGAACATGAACATAACAGCCCTGACTCTTAATTTTATACTCAGCTTTGAGCCACATTTATACAATTTGTGGTTTTGGGACACTTTAGTGTTCAGGATTGGTCTCACATATGCCCTACCTCCTGCTGGGTTGTGGGAAACCAAGGATAGCTGGCATTGCTCCTTCTCCCATCCTGTATTGTGGACAAGTCTCTCCTATTGCTGTTAGAAGCTACACTGCTAACCCTGTGCTGCACATCAAAACCCTTCGCTGGGCTTTAGCCCCCGAAAGGGAGTATTTCCATCTCTTTTCTGCTGCCTGTGTAATGCAAATGAATTGGGATGCCCTGGGGCAGCTAATATACGCAGATGTAATTTACATGCATTAGAACAGAGCTAGGCATTCTCTAATCTTTTCCATTTTAAAGATCTCTTAACATAAGAGTCTATCAAATCTACTAATTGTAATCGGGACTTGTGGATTTGGCAGCTTTCCCTTGCTCCCTAACCAGCTTTACTATTTCTGCCAAGCCACCCCTTCCTTTCCGGAGCTGACTCAGCACTTTGCAAGGCTCAACCTGAGACAGCTTGTCCCATCTTAGGAAAACATACTCATGGATTTCTTTCCACAGATGTAATGAGTTCTGCAGAATGGTTTGTTCATCTTCAATTCTTTTTATTGCCTCAAGGGCAAAATTCAGTGTTTCAATGCAGACTTAACATGCCTTCCAGAAAGGATTAGTCTTCATTGTGTTACAGGCTCTCCCTCCTTCCTCATTGTGCAGGAAGCTCCCTGAGAGTGCAGCACTGCATTTCATGGTGAGTTGGTCATATCACAAAAAGTGTCCCACAGCAATAGTGCAGTATAAGGTATCTCTCCAGCCTTGTGCTCAGGGAGTGTGTTGTGGGATTTTTCAAGTACGCAACAAACCTTTCTTAACCACGAAACACAAACTTAGACTTCACTGGGGCATGTATCCTAATGGAAACTTGGTGCATACTTAGGTCCTTGCATACTGTTCTATACCTTTCACTATGTATATCAGGCTTTATAGTTTGGTTTGGCTTTTGAAGTGCCCTCACAACAATTTGATCATTCAAATAAAACACAAGTACATTTCCTTATGAATGGAGGAGGTGTCAGTCCAAACATGTGTACAAGCACCTGCCTGCCTAACTTATTTACCAGAGAAGAGCAATTAGTAGCAGTGACCTTACCTGTATGTGCAGAGGTGGGATTTCTTAACATAATGCTGTAGATCTCAGTGAGAATTAAAATCTAGACAAGGTAGAAGCTGGCACATACTGTATGCCCATAATTTTCTATTTGAACCCTGCAAGCAAGATTATTGATATATAAATTATTTGTAGTGAGATGAAAGTATATACATAGGTAGAGTTGAGGTAGGAATTTTTCTTTGGTTTAGAATGAGGTTAATTTTCTGGTGCTTGGTAGGGCTAGATTTAGGGACAGGTAAAGGCAGCAGCAATAGGGATGGCAGAATGGGCCCTGGCAGACCTCTGAAAACCAGACTGGCAGCTGCTGCTGCCGGGAGGAGGTGATAATGTATGAAACAGCAACTACTTTGGGAAAATGGTGCATGTAAGCTTTTTCTGGATCCTGNCCTTTTTTTTTTTTTTTTTTTTTTTTTTTTTTTTTTATATTGGTGTGAGAAAATCAGCTCTGGATATAACCTAACTTAGGCACTTCATCCCTAGGGCAGCACATCTTAGTTTGCTTATGCTGATAAGAAGCCTTGAGCCAGTTCTGGTATCTGGCTTGCATTTGCTGTGCCTTCCAAATAAAATGTGTGCAACTGTTCGTTAGCCATCTTATGCAAATAAGATATTGTTTTAAAAACCAAAACAATCTTCACATAAAACTACTTTATGAATGGTGGCAGATTTTCATGGATATTTACAGACAGATTAAATACTTAGGCACACATGAAATATTTCAAGATTAGCAGAAAAATTGAGGAAAAACTCACCTTTTCAACAGAGTAGGTAGGTACCTGTGGACTCCTACAAGGTATGAAGACAAAAGTGTCAAAGTGAAGAAATACAGGGAAGTTGTTTCAGTTGTCAGTTGCAGAGAAGGTTCTCATGCTATTGTGAGGCATTATGGAGGGACCTAAAACTACTGCTTCTGAAGTGATGGAGGAAGAGATGGATAAAGACAGTGTATGAATAATCATTGAGTGTTGCTTCTATTTTTCCACAATTCTATCCAGAAAAACTGTAATAATGTCTTCAGTTGTTGCTGAGTCAAATGAATAAGTTTCTCCAGTGGCACACATCCAACCATTTCTGTCTTCCTGGCTTTATGAGGTGGAATACTCTTCCCTTGCTCAGAAGAGTGATCCCTTCTGTGGCCACTAAACTAGGCACACATCTGAATTTCTGTATAGGAGTCCAGACTGCTGATTCTTGCACAATTTTAGGTGCAGCAATTTCTGAGAGACAAATATTGTTGGGTTTGGCAGAAATGTTGCCGTGCTGTGGCAAAAATGAGTCTTCCTTCATTAATGCACTTAGAGGATTGACAGTGAAGAGCCACAACATACAGTCAATGCTCAAAAAAAAAACCACTTTAAAAAAAATCATTTCTCACAGTTTCAGTAGTTATTGGCACCTTTAGATCCCTTTCCTTCTTGCCATGATTTTTTTTTCATTGGCTCTTTCTACCACTCTGACACAGCACTGTATGTCATTGATTCTTTTTCTATGCTAGCATCAGGATTGAATGTCTCATCAATAGTGTCATTTTTGAGAGTAGTGAGTGAAATTAATTAAAAGGTCAGGTTATTTAGGTCTATAGTAGCATGCTCACTCTTGGAGGGAAAAACAGTTTGGTGGGCAAGGATGAGCTTTCTAGAGTTACTTGTTGCCTAAGAAGTCTAATAGACCCTTGTTGCAATTCTGAAAATCCACATGAGTCCTGATAATCTTCTTATGTGTGAAAAATCCATCCTTTGGCTACCTGTATTGTGTGGCTGAAGATGGTGGAACAAGTCCTGCTGAAGTCCATGGGGTAGAATTTGCCCTTTCCATAGATCGGTTATGAGCACTAGCATCGTTGCTTTCCTGACAAGGAGGAGGTACACAGACGAGTGACAAGGCAGAGGCCTGTTTTGTGGCTAAGCAAGCACTTAAAGGTGTTGCTGAATTAGAGACATAAAATATGATAGTCTCGACCCCTGACCTATCAGACATCAACTGTCTGGACAAGTGTTCAGGGAATCTTAAAAATGGCTGGCATGGTACTCATGGAATAGCTACATCACAGGATTAATTGTTCTGTTTTATCAAGTATTTTTAGAGACATACGACCTGCAAGCCATGTGACACAATGTTGTGAGATATTCCATTCACTGCTGCTGAGGTTGCCAGAGTCATTTTATGGAGTCAGGCACTTGCAGTATTACAGCAAGAGGTACTAGATGGTACTATTAAATGTGACAGTTCTGCCTTAGTCATGATTTCAGCATTCCTTTAATAATATGTAACAATGCTACACTAGAAGTTTCATACAAATTAGAACCGCAGCTTGCCCAGGAATGTGTTTTATGCCTTAAGTACTCAATTTTATCCTGCCATGAATTTACCCTAGTAGTTCTACTGGAATTTTACTTCGCATTACTATATACTCATAAAATTGAAATGGTTAAAGATTTCTTAGCCACTTAGGGAGGAAGAAGATTCTTTCCTGCATCAACAGAACAGGCTCTTTGGTGTGCTTTCCATTGTCAGTGCCAGCCTTTGCCTTCAGAGGCTGGCACGTGAGTTTTGCAGATATCCCAGTCTCTCCCTAAGAAGCAAGATTTCGTTTTTTTATTCATTGTGTATGTTTGAGGGTAAGAAGCAAGTCAAAAGGAAAAGCAGGTATTTTCCTTAAGTTCCTTATTGAAGATAATGATTCACTAAAATGTGACTGAGAGATTTCTCTGCTTGTTACCTGCCCAAACTGAACTTTTTCATCATTGTCTACTGCAGCCCAAGAATTACAGATGTGACGAAAGCATTTGTAACTGCACTTTATTTACAAGGTTAGGAACCTGGAATCCACTTTGTAAATACTTCAATACTGTAGTTATCTTCCAGAGACTTGTTAACATAATGTAGTCTTGTGCACTTCTGTTGCACAGACTGATTTGCACAGAGTTGAGCCAGGGAGGGAGGAGGGGAAGGCTATGCAGTGTAGTTTTACAGCTCCACAGTGTGGAGTCATCAGTGCCGTGGTGGTAACCACAGGTCCTTTGTCTCCCAGCCACACAGCAAAAGGGGTGTGTGCCACTTTGCCTAGGAGACAATGAAAGGAACATCACTGACAGTCTGTGGTTGGACATGACTGAGCAGCATTTGTTGCATATGTTTATAAAAGCTGTATCTCCTTTTTGTGAGGCAGTAATTGGCTTCAGAGGATTTTCCCCAAACCAGAAAATAGAGGTTATTATTTGCTTCACCAGTTTATCAGAATAACTGCAGGGTTGAGCTAATATGCCCACATCTCCTTCTAGAACCCAGACTCTTCCATAAATTGAATGCATTAACTGTAGGCAGGAATAGCCTTTTTCTTTTTTTTTTTTTTCCTAAAGAAGTAAAATCTGAATTAATTTTACACTTGATATTCACCTCTGTTTTCCCCCTTTTAATGCACTTTGGTAAGGCAGAGTTCCATCCGCTCAGCTGAAAGCTTTCTAAAGCGGAGACTGCGGTTGTGAGTTAGCAAGAGCAACAAGGGTTTTGCATGATCATGGTGCTCTTGTGCTAGGGCACTGCTGGGTATAGGGAAAATGCTTCCAAGGTAGTGAAATGATGCCATCCTCAGACAGGAGGGGCACATGCATAGGTCTAAATTTTTTCATGAGTGTCAGAAAATTATGAATGATATGCAGCAAGGAGTCAACCCAGGATACATGCAGCCTGTCTCATGAGACTTGCAGGGATTACTATCACTTTAATGTTTGTAAGTGTGAAGGTTTGGGAGTTCCCCCACCCCCCACA
>VWZE01001886.1:201221-215653 GCA_013396675.1 Eubucco bourcierii | reverse complement strand
CTCTTCCAACCTTGGTGATACTGTGAGACTGTAAATTCCAGTTCCATGCAGCCATAAATGCTGATATAAAACTTGGAATTCTGAAGATAAGGAGAAAAGAAGATAAATATACACATACGCAGTGTAATAAGAAAGCAATCTTCCCCTTGAATGAATGTACATTTACTGCAGAAATTACTCCAAACAGATTGTTTCTAGACACTTAACAGGAGACAGGTTATGATACCTTCATGTTGGACAGTGAGGACAGGCTAACTCTGCAAAGCCCAGACATTTCTGCACTGGCCCAGTGTGGAGCAGGTATGGCCAAAGAAGCTCAGTAGGGGCGAGACCTCTTTCCCATTGGGCAGTTCTGCCTCTGAAACATGGCACACAGCCCATTAGCCAGTTTGCATGTTTCTAGGTGAAGGCTTCAACCATTTGGCTATCAAAAGAAACAGTCAGTGTAATTATTTGGAAGATTGCTGTTGGTTCTTTTGGGGGGTTCCTATCATGATAAACCTTGGTTACAGTCCTCTGGAAAGTGAAAATAGACTCTCATGACATCCAAAGTGGAGTTTAATGTATCAGCCCTAAAAGTAGGATTGATAAAGCACAGAGAGATATGTTCATCTGTTGGTCTAGATGGAATTCAAATAAAATCCTAAATGAAAAAAAAAAAAAAAAGTGCTGAAGCTGGACCCCAAGATTGCAAAACCTGATAGATTTGGAATGCAGGGAAGGAAGAAGTTCCAAAAAATCATTCAAGTTAGTAATTCAGACCAGACTTGGCAAAGGAAAGGGCATTCTCCACAGAGACCTAGCAGCGAAGCAGAAATCAGGTTTTTACTAAGAATCTGTTCAGTGAGTATGTTTCATGCTAACAATACATAACTTGTTGCATAAGACACTTAAACACTTACTGTAAATAGTAAGAAAGCTATTGAAGCTAGGAAAAAAAAATACAGCAAAGGCATGCAGCAGAAATGAAAGTCCAGTGAAGCTCTTGGAGAGAACTTCTTGGAAGCTGCATTTGCACTTCAGTGACAGGGGATTAAAGAATGGTCCGAAATTACCCCAAAGTAGCACAGTCCCATCTCCACTATTAAAATTCCTCTTCTTTGAGTGGAAGTACCAACAGCAGCTTGAGAGAGGAGATATGATATAGGCAGTTCCACCCCAAACCAAGACAGAGCAGGGACTCATAGTGCTGCCAAGAGCTAGGAGCCTGCAGGAGCCACCAGGTCATCAAGCAGACAAAGGAGCAGCTAAAGTAGAGCTGTTGAAGTCTGGGATCAGGAAGCAAGTGTTATTCTGAATACCCTTCCAGCCTCCAATTCATTCATCCCAAATCAGAGGGGATTCTCTTTTTGTGTGTTAATCCTCAATGAATTATTTTTCTATCATTTTTTTGGTCACTGTTGAACCTGTGTAAAATTGTAGCACCCACAACTGCAAGAGTTCTGCAAGTTCTGCAGCTTAATCATACAGCACGAAATGCTACCTCATTATGTTTGTTTTTAACCTTTTAGTCAACGTTGCCTCAACGTTCTGTGCTAGTGGTTGGTGTGCTATCATTTCCTGTCCATCCTCCCCAAGCAACAAATGGGTTTATACTTCACTAGCATACCCTTTTCCACACCTGCAGCCACCCATAAAATGTTCTAGACCCTAAAATGTCAAGTCCTTGAATCTGAGGCACCAAATTTCACACAGCAGCTCTGAAGCTCTGGGTTTGGGGCACGGCTAATGCTGTAGCCATTGATCTCAATGGCAGCACCAACAATCAGGCTGCAGGGCAGCTCAGGGTTAAGTACTTTTGCTAATGAACGTGTATGATCTAACCCAAAACTCATGTGGAGGTTGCTAGCAAAGGGTTGATGAGTCTTAAATTTTTTGCCAACTGAGACTGAAGCAATGCCAAAAAAAATACGCCTGCTTTTCCAATGTATCTAGACCAGTAAAGTTTGGAGTGGGTTTCTTCCCCTGAAGATGATGTTCTGGAGTTGTTTCCCTTGGGAACTGTAGTAAAATTTAAGAGCTGCAAAGCACAGGAATGCAGAGCTCCTCAGCAGTACCTTCAAACACCCAACAAACTAAACCCAAACCAAACCAACCAAAAAACCCCAAACAACCCCAGTCCAAAACCACTTCAAAAATTCACTTCTTCATAAGATTACAAACTTAACATTTTTACCAGAAAGGGTGGGATAGCTCCATAATGATGCTGCTGATGGAAATGTGCCCTTGGTTGACGAAAGATGATGACCTTTTGAAAAAATTTCTTTAGGGAAGCACGCAGGAAGTACACAACTCTTCCCAATTGTTCCAAACAGCCAGAAGCAGCTCTGAGAGGAAAGCGTTCTGCTAGTCGCTAATGTTTCAGGAGTGCAAATGATGTGCTTGGAAATGACCTAGGAGGTGTCCCAGCATGACAGTTTCCGTGCTGAGGAAATATCCAGGGCCTGGAAGCCAAGAAGCTGTGTCCAGGAAGTTGATGATCCTGATCCTCTTAAAGGCTGTAAGCTGATAGTCAGAATAAATGGGCTAATATGTGGAATAATAGCATGGGTTTGAGGGATAAGCAGGAGATTAATTGAATAACTTTAGTTGCTGTAACTGAGAAGTCCAAATTTTTAACACTGTTCTGTACCAAGCAGTGTCCCAAGAAGGACACAGCTGGAAAGCAGAGACTCCAAGAGTGACAATTCAGTGGCCACAGAAACAGCTAATCCTTGCAACTGGGTTTATAAAAGGTATAGAACTGTGCTACAGCACCACCAGACATATGGCCAGCTACAAGACCAGAACTTTCAAATCACACTCTTGCTTGGGACCATGCTCAGATCGTGCTGCACAGATTTCCACACAGAAAAGCGATGGATAGGGAGTCCCAGAACATGGAACTTTCCACACCAGCAGTGTCATGCAAGGCTAGGTAAAGAATTTAATTCGTAAAGATCAGCTAGGGACACCTCCCTCAGAGCTGAAATTGTGCTGTGGACCAGATTATCCCATTAGCCCTCCCATGTGGGGAAAAATGTACTTTTTTTCTTCAATAAAAGAACAAAGACCATTGATTTTTCTGTTTATAGAGAGAAGGGAAAAAAACAAACCAACTCAAGCAGAGTCCTCACTCTCCAGTAGTAGTTTTAAATGTGGTATGTGTTTGGGGTTTTTTATTGCTGAAAGAACTGTGTCTCAAAATACAAGGCCTGAGTGTTCTCTAGTTTCCACCTGTGTCAGTGCAGGGACTTCAGTGGAGGTTTCTCCAAGTAATAGAAACTTCTATTCTGGAGGATGTCTGGCATCTGACAAGTGGTCTTCTGACCAAAAGAAGAGACTGCAAATCTTTAATATATCATCTGAATCACAGAATATATCTGATTGGAAGAGACCTCCAAGATCATCCAGTCCGACCCTCGACCCAGCACTTAAAGGTCAACATTAAACCATGTCCCTAGCACCAGGTCCACAGGCTGCTTAAACACCCCTAGGGATAGTGAGTCCACCACTACCCTGGGCAGACCATTCCAACGTTTGATAACCCTTCCAGTGAAGAAATATTTCCTAATATCCAGCCTAAACCTCCCCTGGTGCAGCTTATAACCATGTCTTCTAGTCCTGCCACTTGACACTAAGTAGAAGAGGCTGTCCTCTCCTCCTTCCAACCTCCCTTCAGATAGTTGTAGGGAGTGATAAAGTCTCCTCCTCTCAGCTTTCTCTTCTCCAGACTGAACCACCCCAGCTCCCTCAGGCACTCCTTGTAGGACATGTGCTCCAGGTCCTTCATGAGCCTCACTGCCCTTCTCTGGACATGCTCCAGCACCTCAATGTCCTTCCTATAGTGAGTGGCCCAGAACTGTGCAAATACTTGGTGTGGCCTCACCAGTGCTGAATTCAGGGGGATGATCACCTTGTTCCTGTTGGTCTAATTTGCACTATTATTCATATCCACCAAACTATTTAAAGTATACAACAAAGGTATTAGTTCTTTCACGGATGCAGATGGAGCTACTGTAGCACTCTGATAGCAGTTTTTATTTCACCACCCTTAAAGCAACTACTCAGTGCAAGTGTTAGGTAAGAAATTGCTGAGCAGTTCTCTCAGTGACTGTGCTGAGCCCTTAAAGCAGCAGAGAAGTTTGTGCAATGCAGGCACTCTGTCTAAATACACTGAGAAGTGCAGCTCCAGCTGAATAACTTTCCTTCCAGCAGCACATCACTGTTATAAGATTAACTGTCAAAAGTTCTCATGACAGTAAAACGTTAGAGTCTGTGAGACTGATCTCTGGAAGTGGACAGCAGTAGTGCACCATGCAGCAGTGTTCTATGCACCTACAGAAAAGAATTCACCAGCATATGCCAGTAGTTGCTTTGAGATGAGGATCATATTGCAGAGCATTTCTGCTACAAAGCAGCTGTGTTGATCAGTATACTGCAGGATAACTTAAACTTTAGCATAAGTAAACTTAATTCCTCACTAATTTGGGGAACTAATGGGCAAAGGGTGGCACAGGCACTTCATAAATGTTTACTCCAGGATTAAATTTTTTTTTTTTCAGTCTGCATGGTACTCACTAGCACCTTCCTAGATTGATCGAGATTATTTGTTGAATTTATTGAAAAGTACACACACTAAATTAATTTTAAAAATATCATCACAGAAGACTACTGTTCAGTAAATAGGAATGCCAATATCCTCAGTGCTAACAGCCCCAGCTGAAGCAGTTTACTTAAAGAGGAGGAATTAACTTCAGGGCAGTTAGTCTCCTGAATGTCAATAGACAGGAGCACTGAGAAGATGACTTTTTCGTGCTATTGGTTTGGGAAAAGGAATCTTTGGAACTAGAAGACAGCAAAGAATAAAATCAAACATACTGGTCACTAATAGATGAATTCTAATACCAACTATTAAAGATAATACTAATATTTGTCTCCCAGAACATGGACTTTTCACAGAAGAAACAGTAGAGGAACAAACACCAGTTAACCAGGGAAGTCTTGGATTTCTTTTAAATCATCACCAGAGGAAAGGCAGATGTAAAAAGATGATTCCTGATGTCCAGTTACCTGCCTCCTACAAAAATAAACAAAAGTATCCTCACCACACACACACACTCCCCTGCAAAATAAAAAACCAAACAAAAAAACCGATAAATCATACATGGACAAACCTGAGAGGCCTCAGATCATTTGGGAACTGGGAGAAAGCTGCTGCTAAACATGAGGAGTACCTTAAGGATCAGAGAAACCAGATGGGAAGAGTCAGTCAACATACCACTCACCTTGACATTAAAGACTCAACACTCTCTCAAAATGTAATTCCACTCAGATTTTGCCACTACAGAGCAAAGCAAATACTTTGTGAACTCAACCTAATGACTTGAAATCATAGCTAAATATTCCAAATGCTTAACACTATCTACCTTCTACTTTTATCTCAGTACCAAGTGAAAACTAGATCTCAAGTCAGTTGGAAATTTCTTGGCTTTTCAGATCTTCCTGGGTATTTTCGGACTAAATCTGACATGCCTCAGCACTGTGACAGTCAAGGTGACAAAGACTAGCCCAACAAGCAAAGCTGTCTTCTGCCTTCGAGGAAGGACCTAGACAACAGCTCTCTCTAAGGAAAACCCAAAGACATGTGGCAAACAATTTTTTTTCTGGGTACATAAAACACAGGATGAGCAGGTGCCCAGCCACTGCAATTGCAGAATTAGGTTTGAGGTGATACTTGTCTTTGTTTCACCTAGAGTTTTATCTTAGCCAAACACCTAAAGGACAAATGCAAACCTTGCTCTCTTTGTGTTGCAACATAGAGATGTTACCTCAGTAAACAACACACAAATTCAAACCCAACTGAAGTTCAAGCAAAATAGAAAGTAGCCCAAAAGTATGGTGGGGGAGGGGGAAGTCAGAACATGCAGAAACCCTACTTTCCTGCATGAGTTACAGGAGAATGATAGGGCTGTTCCACGATCCTGCTAGTGCTGAAATCTCAAGAACCAAGGTCAGTTTCGTTCGGTTCTGTGAAATTTACTGCCTTTTTCTCCCCTCCAATAAATTAGGAAACGAACTTCAAGACATGCTGGCAAATACATTTGTGTAGCCACATCGGCAGTTTAAACAGGAGACCTGAGACACTTTCAGGTATTCCAGACAGACAGCATTACCCATGTAGCATGAACATGCACTTCTCTCTGGAGTCATCTGCCAACCTGCACTATAAAAAGTTCCATTATGCAAATAAACAATGAACCAAAAACTAAACAAAAAGCCCTACCACAGGCCCAACATCCCATTGCATGCCTGCTGCTACTGATGTGGCAGGGGTGTAGTCTTTAGAGTGACAGAATCTCAACTAAGATGTTTTTTATCAATATACCATGCAGTGGGAGCACATAAATAGGGCAAAGGTCTGGAGGTGCAGGCACAGGCAGTTTTTTCCCTCCCTCGAACTCTCAGAAATTTCATTTTGCGTACATCTCAGTGATGAAAATGTTCAGCTTCCAGATGAGGCTCTCAGAGATCCAGAAACATTGACGTGATTATGGTCATCCCATCTGGTATTTGCAGTATGCCGTCTGCAACAGCCGTAAGTACAGGAAAAATATCTGTCAAGTGAGGGGCCTGGGGGAGAGTGTTCTTGGGTTCACTGACAACCATGAGAGGAAGTAGCACAGTATTCCAGTGCATGTAGACAAAAATCACTATAAACTTGAAAGTAAGTCCAAGGAGTAAGAACATCCTAAAACACATTTTAATCTTCAAGTATTTCACCCATGTAACATTTGAAAGCTATACTAAGAGCTACTGCACATAGCACTCTGCAGTTTAATTAGTATGTATTTCTGTACTCATTTTAATTAATTTCCCATTGAGTTTTAAACCACGTTATGGAGCAGCGCTCCTTTCCTATTAGTATTTTGGTGAAGACTTTTGAAACACTCAACTGTGCTATGTAGCTCCATCTGTTGATGTTTCTTTCCTCCCCACTTCATCTGATGAGGTCACTAGTAATTCTCCCTTGCCAGCACACATTAAGTCAGTCCGTAACCTTGCTGCCATCCCACGTCTGTCCACTCTGAAGAAGTGAGGAAATGGTGTGTGGCTTATCCGGGCAGCAGAGAGAGACAGGGAACAGCCTTTAAATATTTAGGAGGTTGTGACAAAGACCGAAAGCCTTTCTCCATGCTTGTGGAACACAAAAAGTGGAAGTAGGCATGAACTGGAGTAAGGTAGATTTATATTAAATAAAGAAAATGCCCCTCTCCAACAGTAAAGATAATTAAGCAGTAGGATATAATTCCCATATGGGTGTCAATCATCTCCATAAATGGAGAAATCTTTCAGGGACTTTTCCAGCCACATATCCTGCAATAAATCCCTGACATCCCTTTCAGCCTTTTATCTCCTTACACAGTTTCACAGACAGTTCTTCACCATTATCTTGCAAGATAACCAAGTTTGATTTTTTCATTTAACAAATGGTGTAGGGTTACTAAATCTTTTGGTATAAGAAATTGCTTGTCTACCAGACACCAGTGATCCATAAAGTCTGACAGCCTGTCTGAAGGAGCTACAGCATTAGTTTTGGAAGAAACTTTACCTAAGGGGCTTGAAGAATAATCTGTCTCCTTGTGTCCTCCTGGTCTTCAGCCATGAGAGTTGGTAGAAGTTATGTACTTCAGGAAACTGTTTTTAAAGATAAATCATCAGAAGTTAAGATTTTTTGCTAGGGTTCTGAATCTTACCAGGTTCTTCAGCAATCCTAATGGCTAATTTCAAATTAGGTGGGAAGGAGATTTCAGCTTATTAATTTTGATCTTGAGTTTTGAATTGTATTGAGTGGTGTTCTGCTTTTGGACATAACAAAGCCCGAAGAGGAGCCTCTTTCATGCATTGTGTTTTTGTGCACTAACAATCTTTCAGGAACACTCCCATTGTTTTGGCAGATCACACATGCTATTTATCTACACAGTGTATTCTCCTAGCAAATGGGATGTATACAGGTCCTGCTGTAAATTCCTGCAGAGGAACTGCAGAATAAGCATTCATCCTATGCTCACAATGGGAGAAGAGTATCTGATTAGAAATTTCAGCACTGTGGTGGTTAAAAGAGTGAGAGAAAAACAACATTGTTTTTGCACTTAGAAACCTGTTTCTAATCAGCTGAGCTACTCCTATGGGGTCAAATAAAAATGATTAGCTTATTAAAAGCATAGCTTTGCTATTTAATAAGCAAAAATGATTGAAAATTCTGTTCCAGATCCTGATAATTTTAGTGTTTCTAGTTAAGCCTGCAAAATTGCATTCATTATTAGTGTCTAGATTCATTAACAATTCAATTTATAGATATTAATGCTTATAATGCATGCTTCGCTTGCCAAAACTTGAAGAGAAATTGTTTCAATTAGCTTTCATGGATCATGAATCCTACCGGCTGGGTATTTTTAGACAAAAGATACAAACACATCCCCAAGCAATGCTAATGCACAGCTGGGATTCGTATGTAAGGTCAGCTAGCAGTTTAAAAGGAAAAACAATAAATGAGCTTTACACAGAACAGTTAGACAGGAAGAGAACCAATCAAACATTTGCAAGTCACACTACTCTCCTTAAAAAAAATCCAAGATTCCCTGGGTTTAGTGGTGTGTTGTTAAAAAACAAACTGGGAAGATATAAACCAGTGGCTAGGTTCAAGACTATTTTTCAGCATGTGACTAAGCATGCTAGGTACACGTACAGGCCCAAGGCAAATCGTTCCCTTCTCATTTTCATTCCAATTATATAATTAAAATCAGTAAAAATGCTCACATGTAACCAAGGACATCATTCTGCTCAACATTTTCTCTTCTTTCCTTAGGTCAGTTAGTCAGAAGAAACCAAGATCTATAAACACTTTTGCTCTACACATGCAAAATAAAACCATCACAAGATCACAGCATAAACCACTACACTGAGCTGACTGGGTGGTAGGTACAAGCACACTGTAACCAGAGATATCCAGAAGGCCTAGGGGCACCAGACCCTACTCAGCATCTCAGCAACACCACACCAGAAAGAGTGGAACCCTCCCAAACTCTGAGATCTTCTGCAACTGCATGTGCTGAGCACAAGCCAAGGAGAGCACACAGCCTCAGGACAGAGATCAGCAATTTTATCTGAGCACTTAAAGGAAAATCAACCAGAATGACTTAGATCCACAGGCTGGACTTTATTAATATACAAAAGTTACTATAAAAAGTTGCCCTTTATTATTGCCAGTAATCCATTACCCTTCCTTATCCTCTCCTGAGCACTGTAAGCACCAACTGGAGATGCTGAGATTTTAACGCAGTTGCTACACAAAAGTTACCACGAGGTACATCAGATATCTCCAAAGTCAGCGCAAGGCCCCCAGACAAAGAACTGACCTGCTCTTCCTGCTTTCTCACTGCAGGGTTATGTGGCGCAAGGACTTCAGGCTGTGGTCCATAACTGCTATGGAGTGCCACAGCCTCTCCCACAGGGCACATCGTCCAGTCCCTACAGGCATTCATTCCTCCATGATTCCACAGAGCTTAAAACCTAAATACAATGAAAAGATGCTGGCTTGGCTGCAGTTCATTGCCATTTCTGTGTGTAAAGTCTCTTAAAATTGAGGAGGTATTTCCAGTTCAGCCTTTTAATGCTGGTCAGAGGGGAAGAATAAAATATAAGGTTTTCAACATATAAGTGGCAGAGCTAAGGAACAGTCTGCTTTCAATTCATACCCATGTTATTTCTCTAGAAGGTAGTTACTGTATCCTCTCTGAAGCCAACCTAAAGGTGGTGTTTTCAGGAACACGAAAGATCAAAAAAAACCCACACCTTGGGTTTCTGCAAATAGGTAACTTTAGACTGGGTCTCATCTCTCTCAGAACAAAGCAAAGTAAATTCCAGGAATACTGAAAATACTCAGTATTTTATCCAAGCAGCCTAACCAACCACTCCTTCATAAAGCTAGCCTTTGTTTCAGAAGTGTCTAGACTACACAGATCAATCAAGTTACTTCTTGTGCATTGGCATATTTTTGGAGAGTAGCCCTCTGGAGAGTACCACCCCAACGGTTGACCACAGAGATGTCTCAGTCATTTTGCCGTGAGGCTAGAGTGTACTATCTCATGTTTATTTGTAGGGCAGAAAGTCAGGCCCACACTAAATTCTTTGCCAGTGACGTGAGAGCGTGTGCTCAGCTGGAATTTCTCCGCAGAGAAAAGCAATTAAGAAAAAGATTTAGAGGACTAACATCAGCATTGAAGTTAGCCAGAACCTGCTCTAGAGGCCGGCAGTGTTAGCAGCTGACCCACTGCTCAGGACAGCTTCAGTGTCAGCTAGCTCAAAGGAAATCT
Source organism: Eubucco bourcierii (assembly GCA_013396675.1). Classification (NCBI taxonomy): domain Eukaryota; kingdom Metazoa; phylum Chordata; class Aves; order Piciformes; family Ramphastidae; genus Eubucco; species Eubucco bourcierii. Next base: position 205,298 of record VWZE01001886.1, on the reverse strand, counting down.
TTCTAATTAAAGTTTTTTTGTGAATCAAGACTAGAGTCAGAGTAACGCTGTTATAATGTGAGAGAAGACAACCAAATGATCAATCTTACACAGTTTAACTTCGCCCTAAATTTGCCAGTGCATTAGGAGTTGATGGCCCACATGTGACTCCTGGTTTAAAGCACATTGCTACTTAAAACACTGCAAGGCACAAAAAGCTGCTGAGTGGGGCAAGGAGAAGAACTGAAGATCTTCTCACAAGTTCTCAAAAGGCTTAAAAAAATTTCAAGCCCTTATTCCTTAACTCAGATGTTCACTGTGACATTCAGATTAGGGACAAACAGTTGGAATCAGTGGCTTCAGAGAACAGAGCTTAGTTCGGCCTGATACTCCAGCAAAGCAGACAGCACAAATTAGTCCTTGGGCTACTTGTACCTGTACCCAGTCTATTTAAGGCCTCAGAATTAATACAGAAAAATAAACCAGACAAGTAGTTTTAACAATGTAATGTGTGTCCTCACCAGCATCACCCAAAAAAAGAACATAAGCTCATAGACCTGCATTATCCACACTCCTAAATTCATTAATTCAAGATGATAGTTTGAACAGTATGTAAAAACAGCCAACTAATTTAATAAGCAGAACACCTCAGAAATACATCAGGAACGAAATGACAATGCTAGACTTGCTGCCAGCAGCTGTGGTCAGCAATGAAATCATTAGCAACACCACATTACTATTCGAGACCATAATTCATTTGGTTTAGAAAGTCCACCGAGGCCTGACTTGTTTTGCCATGAAAAGGAGAGCAGATTCCAGTTACAAGAAGATCCTGTTCTTTACCTCTCCCGTTTCTTGGGAACATGCTTTCGTACGTTTTCTACCAGCCTCCTTTGACTACATATTACCGCAGAATAGTCCAGTTTGGAAAGAACCTCCAAAGATCACTTGGTCCAACCTTTCATAGGAAAACAAGCCTAAGTGAGATTATCAAGTACTTTGTCCAGCTACATCTCATAAACCTCCAGTGATGATGGGGACTCCACCACACCCCTTGAGAGGTTGCTAGTGACCGATTATAAAAAATTTCTTTCTTATATCAAGATGAAACCTCTCCCAGCACAATGTGTATTTGTTACTCCTTGTCCTCTCCCTGCAAGGAGAGTCTCTGTCCTCTTTGTAGCCACCTTTTAAGTACTAGAAAGCAGTGATGAGGTCCACCTTAAGCCTTCTCTTCTGCAGGGAGAAAAGATCTAACTCCTTTGGTCTTTTCTCATACAGCAGGTTCTTCAGCCCTTTAATCATCATTTTGACTCTCCTTTGGATCCTCTCTGTCTACTCACAGCTTGAGCTGCAGCAACCAGAACTGGACAAGGTACTCCAGGTGGGGCCCAACATCTGTCTCTGCTAGCAATGCCCCCTGCAAGTGCAGCCCAGGATCTGATCAGCCTTTGTTGCTGCAGCAGCACATTGCTGACTCATGTTCAGTTTGCTTTCCACCAAGAACTTCCAGGTCCCTTTCAACAAGGCTGCTACCCAGCCACACAGGTCCCATCCTGTACTGGGCTCTGTGGTTAAGGTCATCCCAGGTGCCAGACTCTGCACCTGCCTTTGTTAAACTTCATACAGTTCTTATAGCCCACTCTAACAGCCTGTCCAGGTCTCTTTGAGATGGTTCTCCCTTCTCATGTCCCCTTTGTCACCCACTTCAGTGTCATCAGCAAACTTGCTAAGAGCGTTTTCAATGCCACCATCCGGATCATTTATGAAGGTGTTGAACAGTATGGCGCTCAGTACTCATCCCTAGGGAACCCCTACTTGGACATGCTGCCAGCCAGAATAAACCCACTGATCACCGTCCTCTAAGAGTGGCCTGTTAGTCAGTTTCCCACCCTTCTCAAAGACCACCCACTCAGTCTGTGTTTTCCCAGGTGGAAACTGTAGGAAACAGATCTGAACACTGCTAAAGACCAGATTAACAATATCCACTGCTCTCTTCATGACAACAGAAAGTGTTACGCTGCTGAAGGTGACCAGGTCAGTCTGGTGTGACTTACCTTTGGTAAATCTGGGCTGGCTTTATCAGTCACCTGCTTCATAATTTGAGAGGACTCAATCCATTACAGAGACTGAAGTAAGACTAATGTACCTCTAGTTTCATGGATGCTTTTGAGCCCTTTGTGTAGATGGCTGTGACGTTTGCTTATCAGGGATACGCTCTGATCCCCATGGACAGGAGTCTTGCACCAACAGCAGGCACTTAACACCCCAGGGTGCATATCATTTGGGCCCACAGATTGATGTGGGTTGAGCCCTTGTAGGAGGCCACAGACCAGATCCTAAGGAAGCCAGATAAACTCCAGAAACCATCACAGTTAAGTTGACTAGCAGTATTCAGATGTTTGTTTGGTTTACCAGTTCCTATTTGTTTTTCTCCCCCACTTACAAGTTTAATATACAACTGTACATGATAGGATGCACCTGCCACCTAAATATAGAGACATTTAAATCATTTGAAGCTGCCACCACTGTTTGCCATGTCTGTCCCTGACGGAGTTCACAGTCCTATCCCAAAACTGGGTGATACACTGCAGACTCACCAGTGCTAACCTCACTTCTACTCACTTCCACAGATAGACCAGGGCAACAGTGTTGCCCAGTTTTAGTCTTGACTTTCCTGAAGGCAATTAGTTTCTTTTCCTATTCTTAAAGCATACATTTTCACTTATCTTAACTCATTAAGAACATTTTAAACTGTACTCTTAAAGATTAGCAATGATAAAGATGGGATAACATGTAACACCTGAAGCAGGCACTTGGGAGAAATATCTGATGGCAAGTAGCACACTCCAGAGAAGGTTCATGCAGGTTACTTGGAAGATCTGTATTATTAGCATAGTGGGTTTATTTTTAATTTCTTGGAGAGTAACTCAGAGAAAACATTTGTCAATTGTTGGGGGTTTGGTGGTTGCTGTTGGCAGTTACACCTGACACTGAGTTTGTTTTCTTTGGTAGGAAATGTAAGCCCAGAGTCAGTTCCCTAACAAAGGCAGCACACAAGCAATTTAGGAGGAAGCAATTGAGCCACTTGGATCCTCACAAGTCCATGGGACCAGATAAGGTTCATCCTAGGGTACTGAGAGAGCTGGCAGATGAACTGGCCAAGCCACTCTCCATCATTTATAAACAGTCCTGGCTCACTGGAGAGGTCCCTGAAGACTGGAAGCTGCCCAACGTGATGCCCATCCACCAGAAGACGGGCCAGAAGGAGGAACCAGGAAATTACAGACCCATCAGCCTGACCTCAGTGCCAGGCAAGGTTATAGAACAGATCATCCTGAGTGCCATCACAAAGCACCTACAGGATGGCCAAGGGATCAGGCCCAACCAGCATGGGTTTAGAAAGGTCAGGTCCTGCCTGACCAACCTGATCTCTTTTTACAATCAGGTTACCCTCCTGGTCAATGTGGGGCAGGCTGTGGATGTAGTCTACCTGGACTTCAGCAAAGCCTTTAGACACCATCTGCCACAACAAGATCCTGGCAAAGCTGGCAGCTCGTGGCTTGAACAGATTCACTCTGATATGGGTCAAGAACTGGCTGGAGGGCCAGACCCAGAGAGTGGTGGTGAATGGTGCCACATCCAGTTGGCAGCTGTCACTAGTGATGTGCCCCAGGGATCAGTGCTGTGCCCAGTCCTGTTCTGTGTCTTTAGTGAAGATCTGGACCAGGGGATCGAGTCCATCATCAGTAAGCTTGCAGATGACACCAAGTTAGGAGCTGGTGTTGATCTGTTGGAGGGCAGGAGGGCCCTGCAGAGGGACCTTGACAGGCTGGATGGGTAGGCAGAGACCAACGGGATGAGATTTAACAAGGCTAAGTGCAGGGTTCTACACTCTGGCCACAACCACCCCATGCAGCACTACAGGCTGGGGACAGAGTGGGAGGAAAGCAGCCAGGCAGAAAGGGACCTGGGGTACTGGTAGATAGTAGCTGAACATGAGCCAGCAGTGTGCCCAGGTGGCCAGGAGAGTCAATGACATCCTGCCCTGTATCAGGAACAGTGTGGCCAGCAGGACAAGGGAGGTTATTCTGCCCC
>VWZE01001886.1:163253-201088 GCA_013396675.1 Eubucco bourcierii | reverse complement strand
GCAGAGGAGCCAGAGCCAGAAGCTGCTAGATCACCCCAGACGCTGTTCTCCCAGCAAGAGACAAAAGACTGACTTATCTATATTTTGGTTATTTTTCCCAAACAATTTCTTAGCAAGTCTATGAGTGAAATAGACATCACCATGTTTTCTTTTCACAGCCTACAGTGTAATTTTCTCTATTAAAATATTCTAACTAGCCTCAAACCAGCACACACACCTTGAGTACTGTGTCCAGTTCTGGGTCACTCAATTCAAGAGAGAAGTTGAGGTACTGGAACGTGTCCAGAGAAGGGTAACAAAGCTGGTGAGGGGCCTGGAGCACAGCCCTGTGAGGAGAGGCTGAGGGAGCTGGGGGTGTGCAGCCTGGAAAGGAGGTGGTTTAGGGGTGACCTCATTGCTGTCTACAACTACCTGAAAGGAGGTTGTGGCCAGGTGGGGGTCAGTCTTTTCTCCCAGGCAACCACAACAGAACAAGGGCACACAGTCTCAAGTTGTCCCAGGGGAGGTCTAGGCTGGATATTAGGAGGAAGTTCTTCACAGAGAGAGAGTGACTGGCACTGGAATGCGCTACCCAGGAAGGTGGTGGAGTCACCATCCCTGGAGGTGTTCAAGAAGAGACTGGATGGGCACTTAGTGCCATGGTCTAGTTGATTGGATAGGGTTGGGTGATAGATTGGCCTGGATGATCTTGGAGGTCTCTTCCAACCTGGTTGATTCTATGATTCTAAGTTCTCTAATATTCCTCCCTTAACTCTTGTACTTATTTAGCCATAATTTAGGATCCAAGGTAATACCAGATATTAACATTTTAATTGCAGGGCCAAATCTCACTATTTTTCCACCCTTACAAACCAAGAATTACTGTCTGTATTTCCTATCCCTACTCCTAAGCACATCCACACCTGAATAACAATGGGCAGATGAAGACTAATCCCAGCATCTTCTGACACTTCCCACAGTCAGGGGTTTGTCACACCAATGACAATGCTGCAGGCCACCTGGAAACTAAGGAAATGGATAACTACACTCAGAAAGAAAAATGCCCTACTGCTGGATTATGTTTAGGTTCTGCATATTAACAGGTTTTACAACTGTACAATCAGATCAATGCTAAAACAAGCAAAGAACAGCACAAAGAAGGAGCAGCTTTGGGATTTAAAAAATAAACACACCAACCCTGTCCCTAAATAAGCCCAGACAAGCTTGCTAAAGACAAAGGTGTGCACAAACACTCAAGAAGTGCAGAGTCTTCCCTAGAATCCTATGTGAAAAAAACACAGCGTGTCAGATTTAAGTCTTAAGTAATTGGGTCATCATGTTCTGAATTCACCTCAGTTTCCAGATGTTCTTCAGATGGCCTCAAGATGTTGGTCAATCTACAGCTCATTTCAGTTGTCTAGTCCTGAAGTAACTGAACTGAGGTCTACATATGAAAGCAACTATACAATTCCATTTGTCTCATTTTGAGCAGATGGGAAGCTAGCACACATGCCATAGCTGTTAAGTACCCAGAAGCAGAATAAAAACTAACAAAAAATAAATTAAGAACTTATGTTACAAGCAGCTTGTCCTGCTCCCTTCCAGATCGTGGTGTAAGCTCCTTCCAAATCTACCAGAATTATCCCCAGCTTGCCTAGTTCTCATACAGTCTTCTACTGTCACCAAGTAACACTTTCACTTCCAGCTCATCAATGAGGAGGCAAAGCTGAATGCTATTAGCATGTAAAACAGCCTGTAAGAGATGCAGCCACAAGGACCAATACAACGTGAAAGAGGAACCAGACCAAATGAATGAGCATCCCAAAGTACTGTTTAATGGGCAAGTCATGAGGGACAATTCCATCTGCTGCAAGTGCTGTAGGTACAACAAAACTATCCATCATCTGCAGAAGACCTGTGAAATGGCACATGCACTCTTTGCTTTATCTTTCTCATCACTGCGAAGTCACCAGCCAGAGCTAACAGTGTCTCCATTCCACAGGTTTGAGACTGCCAGGTTCTGCTTATGAAAACAAACACAACTCACCCCTCTGACCCTGGGATACAGCACTAGCTTGCAGGTCATAGCCTGGAAGTCTTCCAGTACCTGCAACACATCAAACTACAATGTTGTGACCCCTGAAGGGAATGACAGAGCTGGAAGGTGTTCCTGTGATGCCCATTCCATGCCGAAAAAGTGCCAATTTGCATTCTTCAGTCTTGCACTTAGTAGTTTTAGGTTTTGGATTGATTTCTACAGCTTGACACAAGACAGTTTGCAAGCACCAACTCTCCTTTATCTCAGGATGCAAGTTTCTCCTTGGAGTGTCTACAGATTTATTTGAGCTTATTATCTCCAAAAAGATACAAGTATCCCACGTTTGTCACTGCTATTTGTACTCATATCTGACACAGGATAGATCAATGGTTAAAAATAATACAGAGTCAGGAAGATCACATTTCCAGTTACAGTGCTAAAAATAAGATTTGAAGTAATTAAGAACTGCATATGTTATGTTTGAACCAAAGACTTTCTCTTCAGCAAACCTCACCTAGAATGCCTCTGTGTTTTGCTAGCCACAACAGCTGTGGACTGAGTCCACAGGTTCACCCTGTTTTCCATGAGACCATTTCAGATCACAGGTGTCAGCACTGGCAGGTAGGAGTGACAAACCTTGTTCTGTCCATCCCAAATATGTCATCTTCCTTCAGCAAGTTCTATTTTCTCATGCATTCCCTCGTTTTAAATGTAGTTTCCCCATTTGCTTTCTAAATCCAGTAAGAATGTAGCTTACATCAACTTTATTTTTATTTTCAACTAATATGAGCAGTAGAAGCATTACACTGAAGACACAAGAGCAATAACCTAGCTTCAGTATTCACAACATTCTTTGGTATTGACTTTCTCCCCCCAGCTCACTTTGAGGCAGCCTGTTGTATTGGAGCTTTAATCATCTCTTCCATGCACGGACACCTAGGACATGGTTTAAAAACATCTCAGGATTGAAATACTTCACATCAATATTTTTCTTATTTTCCTCTCTTATGGATAGCAGGCACAGGTTTTAGACATACCGGACACAAGAGTTGGTAGCAAGAAATTTATGCTTACAAAGCTTTTCATTCTCAACATCACCTGTGTCAATTTTAGGTGCTTCTGGCATCAAAACATCATGTTCCAGTTGGTGCATCCAACGGCAGCACTCCTACTGACCAACACTCATTGTTTGGTGCATCTCAAATAGCTTACACTGTCACACCTCCAATATCCTTCACATCTTTCACCAGCACTTCTATTCATTGTTTATGTATAACTGCAAGTTAGTTCTAAATTTCAACTCTAGACACCAAAAAAAAATATAAACTGGAAAAAAACCCAAACCTAAACCAACTACTTTTTGACAACTGAAATAAATTTTTTTGTTAAATAATTATTTAAAATGTTTATGTATAAAACAAAGTCAAATTCTTTTGTCAAACAGAGCATGAGCATAGATTTCTCAGAGTTCTTATTTTTCTGACTTTTTTTTCTTTCAAGACTTGAATGATTCAATAAAATAAAATTATTTTTGGCAAAGTGCACTTCACACCAAAGATTGTTTAAATGCTTTTCTAGAACAGTTTCCTTTCGTCTTTTCTAAATTCAGTGATTTGCTTTACAACCCTCAGACTTTTGCAGCTCTAATTCTACAGTTACAAATTCCCCCTTCCCCTGAAAACACTCCACCCATGTACAACTACTGAGTACAGCTGAGTGTTTCATATTTTAGTTTTTTTCAGGAGCAGACAGGGCAGTGACTAGAGCAAAGAGACTATGTGGTGAGAAGATGATGGGAAAGAAACATCAGAGATGGATGAGGCCAGAGGGACTTTAGTGGCAGGACCTGGGATAGATGGGCAGAAATGGTAATAGGCGCAGGCAAAGCTAAAGAATCCCCCCTTATTTTTGCTGCCACCGGAGACTTTTGTCTATTTCTTTCCCAGATACTTTTAGCTTTCCATTGTGCTACCCTTTATGTCAAAGCTTCCTCACACTGACCTTCAGACTTTGGTACTTTCCCTTTTCCAGGATCTTCAGGGTTCACTGCTACAATGAGGAGGACAGGAATCAGCTGAAGGGCAACCAGGAAAAACGGCAGTTCGGCCCGTTTGCACAAAGTCACAACAGCAGTGTACACCAAAATTATCAAGTACATTAATCCAAGATGGTAGATAGTTGGCAAAACACTCAGCTCTTTTTCAGAGAACAGGCACTGGGACTGAGAGTGTTGAGCCACACTCTGGGGTACTTTGGCAGCCCAAGTCAGGTACAAGCCGACAAGCTAGACCAACCTCATCATAAAAGGAGCTGCTTGTGGTCTAAACATTCAACTTAAGGCACCAGGACATGACAAATTGACTTCCTCTGGTTACTAAGAAAGGTTCCACTGACTCTGCATCCACTACCAACCAAAAACAAACCAGAAATGTTCTCAGCAGCTGTCAGTGTGAACAGTCTACAAAGCAATTTCATCCCTTCTTGGGCTGATGGAAAACAAGGCCCCAGAAGGAGACAAAACATAGGTGATGAAAATAAATGGGAAAAGGAGCCTGGGGTTTCTGAAAAAGGTCAAAAGAGTATCAGATAAGCTGTCATGAGAAGGAAGAGTTCTACTCATGAGCAACTCAATGTCATATGTGAGCCTCAAGTTTTTACTTCCTTCAAGAGACAGTTTCTGTGGCAAGCTCAGCAGGTCCCACTCCCAGTTACTACAGAAAACAAAAAGTTGGGTGTTCCAGTTATCCCCATGGGAAAGGGTCCATTTCAGAATTCCTTGGAGAACAGACAAACATTAAGCATACTCTCCAATACTCTGGTTATAAAAACGTTAGAAAGCTTTCTATCTCTGAAAATATTTGATTCTGACATCGTCAGAAATCCCAAGTTTTGCCCTGTTGCAAAGACTGGAAATCTACATCTTGCAGTAAAAAAAAAAAAAAAAAAGTTGTGCGCAGGACCAACTGCCCAGTTTAGAACAGTCACCCTCTGCCCTTCTCTCACACACCCAGGCCTATGTTCAGGAGCCAGGCTCCTTACTGGTATTTAAACTTCGGCAAGGGAAGCCACTTCCTCATTAAGACATACCCAACTATGGTAATAACATGGAGAGCCAAAAGTAGTAACAGATTTATTATTACCACTGTGTGGAAATAAAATGTTGGGTTTTTTCTCTGTTACTCAATCCAGTTAATTATCCATGCAAAGTCAAGTCATTCCTGGCAGCCACAGAGGCAAAACTAACTTCAGTAATGCTGGGGGTGGAATGGTTCTTATGCAGGAGAAAAAACTAAATAGTTCAGTAAATTAGCCCAAATAGATACACACTGGGATTGGCCTCTAGAGATTTGAGATACCGAATTCAGTGCTTTTAGGCTTATCATACTTTTTATTTAATAGAGAAATGTCTGATCTGGGACTGCATCATATCCCAAAGACCCTACAAAGAGGTAATTTTTTCAGAGAGTGCCCTGAGGGTAACAGGAAAAATTACAGAAAGCTTCAAACCATTCAGCTCCCACAAGGATCCTGTATTCTGGACTTTCACTTAAGCAACAAAGCACAACCAGCAAGGAATTTGTGGCGGTTACTGAATACTTGGATGGGCATAACAAAGCACAGCACTAAATGTTTCAATGCCTAGTCTTCCTGGAAAAGCGTGGTCTGGTTTCAGTGAGGGGAGCACCAAGCTGAAACTGCAGCATCTTACCAGCCTCAGCACAGCCCAGCCTGAAACGCCACCTATCCCCTACTAGCTCTCCAAGGCATTCCAGAGGCACTCTGTATTCACTCTTGGACCTTATTTGTCCTAGAAAGTGTCCCCACAGTCCAGTTCTACCTTGGGAAAACCAACAAAACACAACTCCCCACTACACACCTATGACAACTGGAAGATGGAAAATTAAGCTATAGAGGGAAAACCTCCAAACTTAAAAGAGCAGGCACAAAGCAAGAGCTGAAAGTGAATAAAACCACAGAATTTATTCCACTATATTTCAGCTGTCCACAGGCATAGCAATTGTATAAACAACGAACAACAGGAACACAAATGAACACTATGGGAAAAGAAACCCCTCATTTTTTCACTGCAGTAAAGTACAGACCACCAAGAACAGCTTGACTCAAATACCCAGCAGCAGTTCCCACACGAGAGCTGTTATTGTTGGCTTCAACACCCAAGTCCAGCAAGAGCAGTAAGAACATGCACTCTGCTAATGTTTGAATAACCCTTGCCAACAAATTGATCCCACAGCAGCAAGGCTGCAGGAGATGGGTTCAAGTAAATAAGTGGGAGAGAAAGTAAGTGAAGGGGAAGAACATGCAGCACCCCTCATTTCATAGACATGTTCAGTGGGAACTCTTCTTGTTTGCCTTATTTTAAGTGGTTTGTTTCTTCCCTCCTTCCCCCTTAGGAAAGAAACAACCCAAAAGGGCACTGGTGAGCATATGTAATTTACATGCAAGAGAGGCAACTGCCAGAGAAATACAGATTCCACAGATGTTAACCCCAAGGGCAGCCCAAATTAAGCAAATCTCTAAATAAGGTCTGGGAGGCACTTTCTGAAGAAATGCTGCATTTTTCCAAAGTAGGCAATTAAGCTGTCAGCTTAATCCCAGTCCAGCAGACAACCTTCTGCATTTACCTGGTTGCCCCACAATAAATCTATTGCTTCCACAGGTAAAAGGGATTAAGAGATCATGAGATAGGGAACGATCCCCGATGTCCTCTGTGTCTGACTTCTGTTCCCTCTCAGAGGCAGTATTTTGAAATATCAGAATGAGTTTGAGTAGTCGCCTCAGAAGTCTTGCCCCTGTAAACGCAAAGACAGATTCACCGTGGTGGTGACGGATCAAGGCTTCCAGAACCTGGACTAAGGGCCCAGCAAAGCCAACTGAGAGGAGCTGTACTGCTCCAAGGGCTCACTGGCACCTCCTCAAACTGCCAAGAGAACAAATTGGCAGAAGGCAATGGTTTTAATCTTCTGACCATTTCTTCTCCAGGAAATACAACTTCCTTCTGTAGAAGGAGGTCATGTTGCATCAAGGACAACACTGTCTTTTGACCATTCTTCAGTCTTTTCCTTCTTAAACAGCAACCTTTTGGGTACATCAGCCGATGCATGGACACTGTGCCACAAACTTAACAAAAACAGAACAAGTAATTAAAAACACAGTCAGTTTGTAATGATTTCAAACTGTTAGGTCCCAAAATAGCCTATTTCCTGAAGAGATTGCATCCCTTCAGTCTTTTCAAGTCTTCAGACACTTCATATTAAATAGGGCTCTGTATCTTTAATTGTGATTTTCCATCTTGCACACATAAACCTTTTCCATAGAACAGTCTCGTTTTAAAGTTTTATTTATAACTATTTTCTTTTTCCCACAGATGAGAACATTAAAACATTGACATTTTAATCTGTTCTATACAAGAGTGAGTTGTGTCAGCACACTGCTTCCAGCTACAACAACAGAAAAACCCAAGTTTAATTAAAGACAGAGTGGAGAAGCTGCATTGTGGTGCCTGAACCACAAAGATGCACAGCACAGCCTCTGGTTCACTCACCATTTTGGGGCTTAGTTTCCTCATTGGATAACTACTTGGTAGACAAAACATCATTGGGAAAAAAAAAAAAAAAAAAAGAGGAGGAAGGAGAAGAAAAATATATTTTCTCATACTGCAAATGCAGAAGGTGAGAGCATATACCTGAGATGAACATACATAAAAGTTACCTAGAAAACAGTAAAAGCATAATGAGAATCCTTACTGTAAACATAAGAAGAAAATCACATCCACATCAGCCCTGCCACTTCAGTGCTAGGGCTTACCCTGATCCAAGCTTTAATACTGTGAATTATTACCCATTTCCACTGACAAATTGTTTTTAAACAATGAAACCAAAAAAATCAAGGTAAGCAAGAAGCACAGTCTGCCAGCTAGCATCTATGCTTTATCAAGAATCTTCTAGCAGCTCATCAGACCAGGCCCCCTCCAGGTAGACTGTGGAAATGGGGTAGATTGGGTGTTCTGTCCTGCGAGGAGAACATCTGGAGGGAACAGCTGGCTGTTCTGATACATCCCAACTCCCTATCTGCACTCCTGCCCATGAGCTGAGGGTTGCAGATCTCAGGTTATTCCAACCAGCATCTCCGTATTAGCTTAGGCTAGCTGATATCCCTAAGGTAGGGCATAAAGGACAGTGAGGAACAGGTTGTTTTTTTTTAAAAAACAAACACACACATACCCCAAACAAAAAAATCCAAACCAAAGCAATCCACCTCAAAAAATTCCACTCCCCCAAAATACCAACCTAACAAAAATATATGAAAAACAACAACAAAACACCACGACAAAAAAAAAAAAAAAAACAAACCACACCAAGTCACCCACACAATCACACCAAAACCCCCCAAAATAAACCATATAACTAAAGCACTCCCCACAAAAGACAACCTCTCCTTGAGACACTTAAATAGTTTGAGAATGTGGCCAACTCAGCATACTGGATGCACATTTGATTGTTGAGCTGCTTTGAAAACCCAGGCCCGTTGCAGATCCCAAGCCTGATGTACAGACAATACTTATGTGCTGCATTACAGGTGGGCAGCACCACAGTTTGTGCACACACTGGCTACTAAGAGAGGTCTCTGTCATAACACACTTAATGAAAAAGAAATATTAGATATCTCTTTATGTGAGATCTTTGTGGAGAGTATAAAGCCACTTTACACACCTGCTGTCCTGAGATGGGCACCTCCCATTATTTCCATTTTCAAGACTGTAATGTGTGTCAACTCTGCAAATTTTTTTTTCCTGTGCAAAGTAGCATGTTCTAAACTTGACATTTATGAATGTAAATTAGGAAGGAATTTCCAAGAGTGCTTTCTCCATCTACTTCAGTGAGAGAAAAAAAAATAAATTAAAAAATCCTTAAGATAGGCAAATCCAAGCAGAGACTTTCAGAAGTCCTTTCAGACAATCAAAAGCAGGATTTTCCAGCCAGGCAGCTGTAGTTCATTAGATCTGCCATGGACCGTGAAAGCCACTTGCCAATAGTGTCGAAAGACTATTACTCATTTCAATCTCTCTGAAGAGGACAGCACTCTGACAGAGCTTTAGTGGAAAAACAGGGAGTCTGGGGCTCTGGTTGGCACACCTAAAGATGCAGATGGAACCTCAATACTTAACCCAAAGCAGAGCTGCGGAGCCAATTCATGTCCCAGCTTTTGACCTTCTGAGATCAGAGCTCCTACCCAGACTGTACACAGGAAAAGTGTTTCAGAAACAAAAATAAAGTGGTCATGTGGATGGCGATCACACTCCACAACCTGGCAGGAGCCCGTTTCTGAATTGCAAGTTTTCTGCACCCCTTTGAACCTCACTGATCTGCAACTGACAGCAAAAGGGTAATTCTGGGACTAGTGAAGTCAGCTAAGAATCTTCCATGAGCTGGTTTCATTGGAACACCAAATTAGCACAAGATCAAGGGTATCTGGAATATACTGATTTTGTTCCTTTCATGAATTAAATTTCACATAAAAAACAACAACAACAAGATTTTAACCATACGCCTCAGTTCCAGGCAGTATTATGCTCTGGTCAGATATCACACGGCAAGCTATCTCTCTCACACAGGAGATAAATACACCTGATGTTGAGACCTTCCCTACTGCAGATCATAACCTATAAATATTCCACTTTCCACCCCCAGGACCATTACCCCTGGTATCCTGTACGCTGTCAAGAGATCGAGCAGATGAACTAGAAACAAAATGATTTCTCCATTAGTGCCTGTTGAATCAAACACCACACACATCCCCCCCAAGTCTCCAGATATTAGTATAAAACCTAAAGCAACGAAAAGGTCTTAACAGAAACCATTCTCCTTTCATCCTGAGACTCAATAACCCGCTTTGTACAGTTCACTTGGATGTCTATGTTTTAACAGATTACCAGAGGGAGACCAAATACTTTTCATTCCTAACATACACCTTTAGAGAAGAATGTTTGCAGAAATTTACGAAAAGCATGATGAATATATAGCAAATAGCACAAACTCATCAAATTATATACTTCAGTTTTTTCTTAGTTCTTCAGAAAAGGAGCAGATTGTTTTACAGAGGTATCCAGCAATATTGTGCCCGCAGCAGAGTTGGGGTTTTTTCTGTAATATTTTGCTCTAACTGAAACATGTTGTATGGAGAGGACTGGCAGCATAGTCCCAGAACCAATGTCTCACAGCCTAGACAGGTAACAGAGTCCTCTTGGCATGGGAAAGTCTTTTAGGAAAAACCTTTAAAAGGCTGATGTCACGTAAGCTGCATTAAATGACCTTATATACACTTCATTAAAAAGCCAAACTCCATAGTACAGAAACAAGCAGCAAACAAAGATTGTTTTGCTGTGCAATTGCATATCAAAGGGAATCCTTTCCAAAAGGGTATCAGAAAAAGGACATTCAATCGTGAGTTTTATGAGAGAAGGATAAAAACCAGGTAGTTCAACAGATTCCTGAAATCCCAGTAGTGGTCAATAAATCGACTTCTGCTTCACATTATATGAAGAGGCTGTACTTAGCAAATCACTGTGTAAGCTGCTTCAATAACAGCACTCCTGCTATCAAGTTTACTTGCAGTGATTCCAACAAAGAAATTAATTTCTTAGATGACAAGAAAAGGTTATCTTGAAGGGGGAAAACACAGGAGACAAAAATTTCCACTAATAAAACAAATATCAGACTCTGAACTGAATTTGAAGCTATCTTTTTTTTTTTTCCTCTGAAAGATTTGAAATCCCCACAGCCCAAACACTAGAGCTACAAAGAAAACATCCTACAAACTGCATTGCTAAAAATACAAGGCAAGTGTAATGAACTAGATCTCTTCTCAACATGTGATTCACTAAAGCATCCCCCTGCATACTATTCCTCAGGCAAGATCCTGAACGAGAAAATTGCCTTCTACTGCAATCAGAGTCCTGCACTTAAAAGCATACCTTACTTTGAGAAGGAATAAATCAGCTCAAAAACTTTACTACGATGTAAGAAAACCTCTGCGAGAGGTTTCCAGAATTGAGAATATGCCCTTTTCATGAGTATAAAGGTGTTTCTCATGACTTAAAAGTAGTAAAACATATACCTCCCTAGTCTGGTATTGCTGGTTTTATTGATCTGTTTATTCCCAAGAGACATTCAACAGGTATCACTCCTATTTCAGGCGAGTCACCAATTTCCATAAGTGTTTCCATGAAGGGACACCATTTTACACCCTTTATTTCTCCTACTGTAACACAAAGCCTTCAGTTATAGTTCTCATTTTATCCTTTTCATTTTTATCTTGTGCATATAAAGGAAGTATCCTTACGTGTTTTATAGATATGCCAACTGGAAGCCAGCCACAAACACAGGACAACACACAAGTTCGATTTTGGAAGTGATTATGCAGAAATGGATTGCATTCTTCTACTGCCCAAAGATCTACTCCTAGAATCATAGAATGGTAAGGTTGGACGGGACCTCAAGGATCATCTAGTTCCAACCCCCTGCCATAGGCAGGGACACCTCCCACTAGTACAGGTTACTCAAGGCCTCCTACCAGATCTCTTAATGCAACTCAATCAGACATCTGAGAACTATATGATCTGGATACTGGAATCAAACAATTAGCCTCTGTGCCAGGTGGATTGATTACAATTCTTTACTTGCATGATCAATTTCTATAGATTTCGCTTTAGCTGTCAAAGTTTGTCAGATTTCTGTATTTTGCAGCAGTAAAGATTAACATCGAAATAGGAATCAATTACAGACCAAAGCAATGCAGTTCACCTAAAACAGCCCAAAGATATTTAGACCCTCAGTTTCTGTTCCACTTTCATCTAGCCACAGATGCCAAAACAAGCGACAAGGCCTTCAAGGTCCAAACCAACCATTTAATGCTGCCGCTCTGGCATATTAAGCAGAGGACCTTCAGGAAACATCACACTGATAAAGGATTAACGCAAGCTGAAGTCCCGCAGGAAGTCATACGACTGTTAGAACGTTTATAAATTGAGTAGTTTGAACTAGGTCAAACAGGAAAGAGTTAAGACCCCAGATTCAATTTCCACAGTGATTAGGAGACCTTGTCTGAAGAGTTGTTTGGACCATTAATGATCATTTTTTAGCATCTTTTGGAAAACATGGGATATTGGAGAGGACAGAGAAACAATAACAGTATTTTTATTTAATTCTGGTTGCTTGAGTAACTATAATCTTGTCTGCCTGGCACTGATCCCCAAGTAACAGAACCACCAATACAAGACTCTAACTAGAGAGAAATGGAGTGGAGAAGTTAATATTAATGGCAAATTTTCAGAAAATACATTCTTGGGTTAGCTTCAATTTTCATTATGAGTTTATTGCTAATTAATAACAGATATAGCACATTTTTGCAAGGCAGTTGATTTGATGCAAAATGACATTTGATTAAGAAACTCATAATCAACATGACACATCAAGTGGGCTAGAGACTGATAGGCCTCAAAACATAATTGCAGATGAGGCCAAACACTAAATGTTTCCATCTTACATCAATTAAATATCAACACAAAAGAGAACAGTTCCTTTTATACCGCCTTCAAGAGCTTGACCCTGTATTACTCAGTTTTGTCTGTGCTCTGAAGAATACCACAAAAATGATTACTGAACAAATTTACAGATTAGAGTGATAAAAAACATTTAGTTTTCCTGGTAAAGAGTCAAGCAAAGATCATAGTTTTTAATATAGTTAAATGTAAGAAAACATGTCTAAGACACTTACGGGTTAGAACTCTCCTCTTAAAGCAGGTATTCTAAAAGGTCAGTGTAGAAAAACATTTGTAGGGAGCTTCAATGATATACTGTGGGTAAACAGGACTATGGGGATAATTTTACTTTCATATTTCCTCCAAAACTAAAATTATACAACCAAGGCTTAGTTGGAAACCAGCAGACAACAGCTGGTGGCGCTAAGGGCCACATGCTGTACAGAAAGGAAAGGGGACCCAGGAGGCTGGTGTAGGCAATAATCAAGAACGTGAGCCTGGTGGGTCTGCCCTTTCTCCCTCTTCAGCTGAGGACAAGCCAAGATATGGAGGAACAGTTACTCTGCAAGGCACCAATCTCTTCTGCTTTTTCACCACAGCACATGGATGCAAACTGAAACCTCAGGAGGAAAACCAAACCGGAACAGACCACAGGAAACACATAGTTCAAGAATATACTGCTTTGTGTGGGTTGCGGACTGACCTAAACCATAAAGGGAAAGAATATGTAACACCTGAGCTAGAGGCACAGATACATAGCTCCTCCTGAAGAAGGTAGCAGGCCTTCAGAAATAAGTAATCATCCAAGGAACTACTGCCAAGGGTTACCAAAGTGCCAGTTGCCTCGATCTTGGTCCAAGATGGGAAAATAAACTGGAACCACTGGTAGGAAACTATGCTGCAGGACACAAAGCAAGAAACACCCTTCTGTCCTTTCACACATTTCAGATTTCTGTTAGCACCTCAGAGTGAGTTTCTGAAGTTACCAAGCACCTACCACATTCAAGTTCTCTGCCATGTGTCAGCCTTTGCTCTTGCTGGCACTGACATTGTTCCCACACCCTTAATGGAACTCTTAGAGCACAGAGGACTACTTTAAAATTGTTTGACATCAGCTTTAGCAAGTTCAGTTCAATATAAACTCACATATTTAAACAAACAAAACTCTCCCCTAGAAAGCTATCCAAATTCAAGTTGAAACAAAGGAAGCATTTTGGCCTCTCCCGCCTTCCTTGAAAGTTAAATTGGACAAAACTCTGGCATCTGAAAGACATTTAGGAAGAAGTTCTTACAGTACACAATACAGATCTTAACTAATCATAGTTCTCCAAGTAACATTCTCACATGCCAATAACGTACATTCAAGCTCTCCTGCTCCTTCTTTTGGACCTTGCCTTTGCAACTAACACAGTGCATTAACATTTTCTTTTCCTGAAAGAAATCTTGTATCCTGCAAAGCTGTGCCTAAGAGGAGATACTCACATATGGTACAACGAAACATTTAGCTTCTTTCAGCAATGAATTTCTACCTCTGAATTTTGCAGCTTATTTCATCTGACACACAGAAATATCACACAATGCTATAGTATTACTCACCTGTTACAAAACCTAACCTACTTAGCAAGCTTTGATCCCACCCCATTGCTGACAATCCCAGGACAGGAAGCATGACAAATGCATCCAGAACATCCATTTGCCTAGTATCTCTTTGTATCAAAACACATTCCACCACACTCTTTCAGCAAATCCCTCCATTTTCATGTGACATTGTTTTTAATATCTCACACCCAACTAAACATCTACTCAAAGAACACATGAAATGCAGGAGGACATGTAAAGAGCACAACACAGCTAAGGGATTACACTTCTGACTCCCAGCTCAGGGCATTAACATGGTCAGAGGCATCAAAGTCTGTCACAAGTTCTGAGCGAGGAGATAGAAGTGACCTCCATCACCCATCAGACCCAAGGATGGGATTCCTCAGGTTCCCACCCAACAGCAGCTGTCAGCAACAGCCACAGCTGAACCACGCTGAACAGCTCCATCAAGCCAGGTACATCACTGCAGCAGCTACAATTAAACAATAGCTCCGATGCAAGACCTTTTAATAACACCAAAGGGAGATCTCTGCTATGAGAAGTATTACCACAACAGGACCACCTTGACATCTCCAAAGCAAGTTTCTCTCAATGCAACCTGCCTGCCAGACAGGATTTAGCTACAATGAAGATGCTTGTGGTTTTCCCCGTTTGCCACCTGCCTCCCCCCAACATCTCTATACAGCTTCAAACCCAAAGGGACACTCAAACAAAGCTGGAGGGACAGTGAGGAATCAATGGCAAAACAAAAACAAATAGCTTTCAAATGATTTTGAACTCTAAAAATGAGGGCTTCGTATTTTTAGGCTGCACACAAGCAGTTCAAGGTGCTTTTTCTTCCTCCCCATGGCAGTAGTTAAGTGAATACACCTGCCTGCCTCACTCCCTTCTGATGGTAAACAGAAGGTCTTGCATTTAAGTTACAACACAGAATACTTCAGAGCAGCCCCTGTGCCAGCATAGCACATTTCTCAGGGATGCAAAGGTATTCAATAAAAAGCTTTTAAAGGCATATTTTTAAACTTGCAGCAGGAAAGCTTTTCTGTGTCAAGACAGTAATTCTTTTAACAGCATTGATCAAAATGTCATTCTTTTATGAGCGTACAATACCTTTTAATGGCATACAACAAGCCATTAGGGTTATACACCTCCGTGCAGCAGACAGCTTACTGGAAAAATCAGGAACACTGGCCAAGATACAGTCACTTGTCTTTCTGCTTATAATAAGGCAGTTTCCTCCATTTTTCCCAGCTCTACTTCACCCTAATACTCACAAGAGAAGTGCTACAAAATTAAGCCAAATGTCTCATCACTTCCACCAGTCATTGCCAGTCTAACCCATGTATTTTCCCCAGGAAATACTCCTTACAAATACGATGACTGAGCAATCAAAGGATTGCACATAATGGTTCTGATTTTCAGAAATGGGAAAACCCACCTGCCCTTTCCTCATATCGAGGCCCAGGACAGGATCTACAAATCATCCAATCCTTCTCAATTGCTGCAGCCCTACAAAACAGGTAAGAACACTGGTGATTGCATTTGCTCTGCTTGAGTAGAAGGTAAGCATGGATTCTCTGGATGGATTCAGCATCACCGTACAGCCTTATTTTAGCTACAAATACCAATAGGAAAGGGAATGATTTCTGTCAGCCCACCTTCATGGGTGAGGGAGTATCTATGGGATTTAATCAATGTTAACAGAGCAGTGGTAGCAGGAAAAGAATTTTATTTCCCTCTCTGAAATACTTATGGATAGTATCAAGATCTCAACTACTTTTTGAAAGTCTAAGCCATAAGTATAAACAAATTTAAAAAAAAAAACCCAAACAAACCACAATTCCTGATGAAAACAGAAGACAAAAATAATAAAGGATAGCTGACTAGAAGGGAGACAGAAAAAATTTGAGGTTCTAAAAACTGAAAGTTGAAGTGAAATGCATTACAGTGAATAACAGTTTAAAGGGCTACCTATTTGGTTCTGCAAAGCAACAGCAGCCATTGTCCCTGTGACTTCCAGGTATGAGAGTGCAGCTCTATGGCTTTTCAGTCACAGCAACCACATCTAGAATGTAAAAATCAAAGTTAAGTTGTTTTTTTTTTTCCCCTTTAAACTGAACACAAGCAAAACAATTTACACTACAGAAAAAGAAATAATCTGACAGAATACCACAATCCAAAAACGTTTACATCTGCCCTGTGTTCATTATTAAACATCAGCCAGGTATCAAGGGGTCTCCTTAGAGAATTACCAGTTCACCCACAAAGAGCATGACTCTGCAAGACAGTCCGACTGGTAATTCAGACCAATATCTAGTCAGAATGAGATATGGCCCACACACAGGGATCATGAGCCTAAGCATGCTGTGTTCAAATAAATGTCTTGCACACTGGTGAATGTTGTTTTAAGAGCAAATCTGCAAAATCTGAGGCAACCTCTGAAGACGAGGACTGGCCAGGATTGCTACTCTGTGACACAAGGACTCCTACTCTTCAGTGACAGCCAGTGGCAAGGAGCACTGTCCAACTGTCAATAACTGAACAGGGTCCCCACAACCCTATCTGAACATTCACCGTGGAATTTCACACTTAGCTTTAACCCATGCAACTGACAAGAGTGAAATAAAGACTGGAAGGTTTTCTCAGAGGCAATGTAACAGGAATATATATATTGTAGTTTCCACTTAGAAACACAACCAGTTGATGTTCAACAGCATCCTGATCTACTCAGTGCAAAAGACATAGTTTTATTCTCTTTTCAGTTCAGTTAAACAGAACCAGTGGGCCTAGGAGCACTTTGTAGGTACAAGGAACAGGGTTAAAATTTAGAGAACTGGGCATTTAGTTTTCTTAATAAGTGTCTTTTTTTTTTTTTTCCTAGGGCTTGATTCAGTAAAGGTAACTCGCTACTTCTGTATCTCATAGTGATGCAAAAACCAAACTGAAGTCTTGAATTAAGGTGGTCAGATATGTCCAACATATGCAGGAATTCATCTCATTTAGCACTTCAGCTTTTAACAGACTAGTATTTCAGATCATATTTCCATCCCTGAAGGTCTTTAATAACAGCTTTTAAAATATTTGACTCCTTTTCAGCAAGAAAACAGACTAACTCGTGGTTCCAAATATCTTTACACCACAGCCTGTCTAGAGAAAGAGTTTCACGCTCAGCTGCTAAAACAAATCACCACCGCAACAGTAGCTGTCGGGCTTACCGTGCATTGAGTCCATCAGCCCTCTGCCAGAGGTGCTGGCGACCAGGCCACGCTTTCCTATAGGAGGCTTCCTGGCTAGATGGAATTCGGCCAGGCACGAACTAAGTTTGGCGAGTAGATTTCTCCAGGTCTCGGCAGTACAGAGCCTCTCTATCCTGCCGATGAACTGTGCAGAGGTACCACCGCCCTCGCCTTTCCCTGAACGGCGACAGAGAGGTCCGCAGAAGGAGCGCAGCCTGTCCAGGAGCTGGCCCGTGAAGGAGGCACCCAGGACCGGAAACTCTGACCCCTCCAGCCTGCCCGGAGAGAAGGAAGGCGAGAAGGTTGCATTAGACAGAACCGGATCTGCCCATCAGCCCTCACCCGGACTGTACGGAGGGAGCACAACTGAGCACTGCCCGCTCGTCGCCCGCTCTGCGCCGGGGCCCAGTTGGCACAGACCCTTCGGAGGGTAGTGCCAAGTCCACAGCGAGGGCGGGGTCGACGTCGACTCAAGGATAGAGGCAGACCCAGAGGCGAGCCCTGACCTGGTAGCCCAAGATCCGGTCCCAGATGTAGTCCCGGCTTCCGCACCTGGCGGCTCCGACTCAACTCCTCACACAGCGCCCACCACGCACCGCTATTCGAACGGAACCGCCAAGCTTTCCCTCCGCCCTGCATCATATTGACGCCGCTGCTGCCCAATCACGAGGAGGGAGAGACAAAATCCCACCCTGAGGATCCATTTAGCCAATCAGAACTCGAATGGTACTGCCTATGAGAACATCTTTCCGTGCGGAAGGCCTCGCGATCCCGCTGCAGCCAGGGGGTACTGATTAACGTAAGCACTGCCCAACAGGGGCTCAGCCTCCCGCCCATACCTTCGGCCATTGGACAGTAGAGGACAAGAGGCGGGGCTTTCAACCGAGCTCGGCGAATGCGACGAGCGTCGGATTGCCATGGGGACGGGCCGTGGCCGGCCGCTTCTCCGGGCCCGGCCCCCGCCCCAACTCACTGCCTGTTCAGCATCGGCGTGTCTGACGATCAACGCGACCGATGGTGCGTCCTCAGAAGGGCAGCAGGGCTGCCTCCAGCCCCTGCCCGCTAGGCGGAGCGGGATGCGACCGGCCAGATCGCCGACCCTTTCTGAAAACGGCCCTGAGACTGAGGAACTTGCCCGAACGGTGTCCTGTTCATTAGGGGAAGAAGTAAAGAAGTAAAATCTCCTGCGGTCTGTGACCTGCTCTCACCTCGGAGCTTGAAGCAGAGACAGAGCGCAAACTGTCTCATTGTTGCGGTCAAGAACAGGCACTATTCTCCGTAAAGAGAGCCCAGCTCCTTCTGCTTCCAGTCTTTTCCTTATTAAGAGAAAGCAGGCTTTAAAAAAACCCAAAACTAACCAAAAAACCAAACAAAACCCCACAAACCACTGCCTCACCCTCCTGGGACCTTACCTTGGCCAGACACTGAAACAAGAGGATTGAAGGTCTAGGTAGCACACAGCTGACTATCTACAACCTAAAAGCCATCTGGATAACAGCAAGGCTTGTGTCCTCTGTCATGCAGGGAAGCCACAGAAAAAACAAACAAACAAACAAAACAACAACAAAACAACAAAAAACCACCACCACGATGATTTGGGTGTCCCGGATCATATAAGAAACTGTCCCTGTCCTTCAGTGTCTCATGGCAGTGGCTCTCCTGAGGGCAGCTGCTGGAAAGCAGCCCTCCTAGGTCCTGCACCAAATCGCCTTGCCAGCTTCATGTCACAAGCTATAAAACAAGCCAGAGCTATCAAGGCAGGCACCTGTTTTATGTCTCTTACAAGCAGCTGAAGGAGTTACTGCTGCCTCTAAGCCATACATAGATCTAATCCTAGATAGGGGAAAGCATCCAAACCCATCTGATGCTGTAGTTGGCTTACTCTCCCTTGTAAGAGAAGCAGCCAGTTTTAGAAATGGAAAGGTGAATGGAAAAGATGCTTTTAGCACAGGTGAAGTAGAAGCCAAGCTTTGGAGCTGGGAAACCTGCGTGATCAGGCATTTGTTCACAGGACTGCAGAGAAAATACAACTGCCATAGGCAAAACAAAGAAAGAAAAAAAATTACAAATTTACAAATATTTATTAAATCAAGAGACAAGGAGCTGCAAGGCTGCCCCAGTGCTCTGGACAGAGAAGCAGAGAGCGAGTTAGGCTCACTGAAATTCCAATGACACAAGTAGCAACAATAGAGCAGCAGTTACTCTCAGCTGTAGCTCCTTAGCAGGATGAAGTCTTGCTTGTCCACGGGACAGCTTGCAGTGATGGAATCGGGGAACAGACAAAAGCACTGGGCTGTGATCTTAGCAAAGAAGAACAGCAATGAAAAGTCACTTCCTTTTCCTTCTTTGAAACTGAAGTGTGATCGCAAAGCAAGAGAATGCTTGGAACTTAGTCTTCTGTTTGAAAAGGAATGAAGAAAAACAAATATTTTTGTAATAAAAATTTAATATCCTTCTTTTTTTTGGGCTTTGTAATCAAAGCAGCTTTGTAAGCTATGTGCGCATGCACAGTAATCCTTCACTAATCCTGCTTGCCTCGGGCACTCAAAATGCTCATGAAATAACAAGACAGTTCCTGCTACAGAAGAAACTTCTGGTTTGGGTTTTGGGTTGTTGGGGTTTTTTGTTTGTTTTTGCTCTAGCTCATAAGAAGGCCAAAAGGCCCAAGTTCAATGGACCATCACATGAAAAATAAAGAAGCTCAAATGTAAAATATTCCTGTACCAAATATGTGGCTCAAACAGAAGATATCATAAATGGGGTCACAGTGTGCTACTGTATTAGGAGTGGAAGTTCAGTTCCCAATTCCTTTTAAAAGTAGGATGTTGTTGTAGTGTGTGAAATTCAGTAAGACAGCAAGAAAGCAGAGTACTGTGATGGTCAGAGTGCAACTATGGCCACTGCTGGGCTCTGAGCTTTATGTCCTATTTCGTGATAATTTCCACTACAACTCTTCCCCATCACTCATGGCTTTCTAACGATTTCCTAGCCAGAAACTTTCCTATATTGAAAAAAAAAAAAAAAAAAAAAAAAGTAAATTTTTTTTACCTCTTATTGCTCCTTCAGCTGACATATAGAAGGGTGAAAAATGTGAAATTAGGCACACTGAAAAGCAGAATAAGCCTTTAGGCAACTTGCCTTTGACTGGACATTTATGAGTGTACAAGATTCAAACTGTTTTAATAAGTTGGTTGAGGCACTCAGGGACATCTGCTAATGCCTCAGCCAGGGAAGATCTTTTCAATTCTCTTCACGGACAGATGAATTCAAGGAAGTCCGCAGAAATGCGCTACCAGTTGCCCAGTTCTGTTATAAAAGCAGCACATGATGTTGAAACTTTGGTGTCCAAGCCAGGTGTGAGGAAGCCCACCAGAGGCCAACTTCTAGTTTATTCTGTTGCAACTAATAGACTAAGAACCATTGCAGTCTGGAATTGAGCCTAGGCACGAAACTCCAGTTGCTTCCCAGTAAGTGATGCACTGCAGACAATGAATCAAGAGGCTACTTCCATTCTCATTTTCTAGACCTGCCATCTTGGAAATGCTAATAAAATAGACCCCAACCAAGAAGAAGTGGCAGGATGCCAGGACAATGCGTCAAAACTCTCTTTCCTGGGGAGTCATCAAACAGGTTGTCAATAGGAGCTGCACCTCTCCCAGCCTGCCACGCACTCTTCTGTACGAGTCCCGCAATAACCGCAGTGAAGTGCCATAAGAACTGGTGAGCCAGCGATGCAAACCCCCACGTGCTGCAGCACTCAGGTGACAGGCAATGAAGTCATGAAGTGCCACAGTGTTCCCTCACTGAGGCACCATGACCTTGCAGGTATGCAAACCAGCAGGTCTGACACCAGACGGGGCAGAGGTGGCGCTGGAGGCTATGGAAGGTACACCAGGTACACCAAGCCACATTCCTCAGCAGCTTCCCCAGGCAGCTTGGCCTAGGGAATGGCAGAGGCCTCTTGGGGTAGTTCCAGGGTTGTACCCAAGCCATGGGCTAGGAAGGCCTGTTAAGCCTGAGCTCTCCAGCAGCAGTTCAAGTAGCAAAGCTCTCTCCTTCTTCTGGTGCTAAAGGAGCCTTGTCCACCAAGACACAATTGAGCCCAGCTGCAAGGCTTAGTGGTCCCAAACATACCAGTGGCCAGGAGAGCAAAGAGCTGAGGATGGGGAGCAGCCAGCGAGTGCTGGTGCAGTCAGAGAGAAATCCCTTGCAGATGCCAGGCTGGTTGCTTGCCTGGGCACGCTCTATGTACCTTCTCTCCCAACAGAAGGGTGCTGGATGCACAGCCTCATGTGTGCTGTTAATCCAGCTGCCAGAAGGTGAATGGGTGTGCTGCTGCTGAGCACAGTCTTTCTGGAGGAGCCTGTTGTGGCACTTGTGCAAACAGCTGTGACAGCTTCACACAGGGACCATGTCATGGTGGGGCTGGGGCAGGGACCCTGCAGGGTGTTCCAGAAGGATTGTCCTGCATGGTGGTCAAAAGACCTGGCAGTGTGCAGGGGTGAGGCAGTGCTGGGCTCAATTATGCAGGACAAGCAGGTCTGGCAGAGCTTCAGCGTTTCAGTTTTTTGTTTTGGACAAAATCCTCTCAAACTCTATTAGAAAAGACTCCATTACAAAAATAGCAAGGTTGCACAGTTAAACACTCAAGATGAAGAATGTCTTGGAGTCAAGGCTGTACACCCAGCCCTTAACTCTGCCCCTTACATGTCTGCATCCTTCCCACACCAGCTATTCCTCAACTCACACAATAGTTTGTAGTCTTTTCAGTCTGTTCTATAACCTTGTTCATATGACACCTTGTAGCACTCTCTACCATGCAATGTAGCCCAGACAAAGAGTCCATTAAAGTAATTTATGTGAAAAATATGCAGTAAATCACAATTAGACAATATACAAATGGCGAAGCAAAAGAACAGAATAATAGTGAAGATAGGTACTGCATTCAGGAGGGCAGAATTAGACTCTCACATTAACCACTTTAATGCCAACAACACCAGCCCTTATGCTTCAGTGGTACCACCCTCTGAAAGTAAAGGGGGAAAAAAAACCCAAACCAACAAAAAAACCCCCAAAAAAGGTAAACCAAATACCACTACCCCACCCCATTTGCTAACAGAAAATGCTTTGTTCCTGACTAGTACTTCATATAATGCGTGACTTTTACCTCGATGTGGCTGTTGCTGGCCTTCTGGTAGAGTGTAGAGTCCCTGGCATGGGCCAGGTATCCGTTGCACTGTCCTCAGAGAGTCTCTCAGCTCTCCTGACCACCCAAAAACCCTCTGGACCATTACAAGTGCCTTCTTAAGCCGTGAAAAAATGCTGCTGCCTTTCTCAGGTGGCTCATACAGCAGCACTAGAACTCTTCCACCCAGAGTCAGCTGTGGTATCAGGTCTGGCCATAGTCACAGGTGGGTGCTTGGGGCTGGCTCTCAGCTGTGATGAATTAGAGCAACTCCACCTCCTCAGTGCTCTTGCCTTTGGGGTGAGATTAGAAGTTGTAATGTCAACTATTAAACTACTAACACAATGTTTTCCTTTTGCTTCCTGGGGAGCAGTGGGATGAAGCAGAATTACAGAATGTTAGGGGTTAGAAGGGACTCCTAGAGATCATCTAGTCCAACCCTCCTGGCAAGGTAAGGACTACCTAGGTCACAGTGCACAGGAGCACATCCAAATGAGTTTTGAAAGTCTGCAGAGAAGGAGGCCCCACAATCTCTCTGGGCAGCCTGTTCCAGTGCTCTATCACCCTCACCATAAAACTGTCTCCTCTTATTGATGTGGAACCTCCTTTTCTAGCTTGTACCCACTGTTCCTTGTCCTACCACTGAGCACCACTGAAAAGAGACTTGCACCTTCATTTTCACTCACACTCCTCAGCTATATATAGACATTAATAAGAGCCCCTCTTAGCCTTCTCAGGACCAAACAGCCCCAGTTCCTCAGTCTTTCTTCATAGGAGAGACATTTGAGTTCCACAGTCATCCTCATAGCTCTCTGTTGGACTCTCAATCCCTGTCTCCCTTGAAATAGAGAGCCCAAAACTGGACACAATGCTCAAGGTGGGGTGTCACCAGGGCAGAGTAGAGGGGAGGGAGAGCCTTCCTAGACCTGTTGGATGCACTTTTCTTAAACCACCCCAGGATGCCTTTGGGCGTCTTGGCCACAAGGGTACATTGCTGTGCCATGGATAGCTTGCAGTCCACTAGGACTTGAAGCTCCATGGAGCTGCTTTCCAGCAGGACAACCTCTGGTAGAGGTGTTTGCTGTTATTACTCCCCAGATGCAGGACTTTGCACTTGTCCTTATGGGACTTCCTGAGGTTTGTCTTCACCCAGCTCTCCAGCCTGTCCAGATCTCATTGGATGGCAGCATAGCCTTTTGGTGTGCCAGCCTCCACTCCCAGTTTTGCATCATTAGAGAACCTGCTGAGGGTACACTCAATCCCCTCATCCAGGTCATTGACGAAGAGATGGAACAAAACTGGACCCAGTACTGATCCCTGGGAAACATCACTGGCCATAGGCTTCCAGCTGGACTCTACACCGCTGATCACAACTCTCTGAACTCTGTTGTTGAGGCAGTTACCAACTCACCTCGTGGTCCAAGACAGCAACTAATTATTAGAGAAGACGAGATACAGCCCTGTGATTCCCTGGAATATCTGCTAAGCCTCAGGACAGTTTGTATATGTTTGAGCCTCTCCTGTATAAAGAAAAGATAAACAGAGTGAAAGACAGCAATGAAGCAAGCAGCAGCTCTGAATAGTAACTGGGCTCAGAGTTAATCCAGAATGTGGTAAATAAATCTGCAGACAGTTAATAAATTAGATGAATAAAGCCTAAAAATAATATTTTACAGTAGGATTAGTTCATCTAGAGGGTACCTGGTGAACTCATAGGAAGTATGGGGTGAGAAGTAAAGAAGATACTAAATTACCTTCAGCTCTTTAAATTATTTCTGCAGATTCTATTACAGGAGAGAAAGGAGAAATGGCTGCAGAACAAATCACATGAATTCCTGCATCCAGCAGCCTGACAGTCCCTTTTTAAAAAAAAAGAGAGAGAATGCCTGTGTGCAGGGGAAGCAATAAAAGACACTTTGGACCCCCATTCATCACCATGTCATCTTCTGGTGCATGCAGATGTTGCTCAGCAGGGCTAGGTGGGTGGGAATTAACGGGCTCTTACTGCAGCATCTGCCCCAGTGTTCTCCCTCTGACTCTTTCTGGGGGTCCTTGTCAACCCTGCTCTTGCTCTGGCCTTGTCAGATGGGCAGGACAGTGCTGGGCACAGAGCAGGGTGAATAGCCATGAACCACGGCATGAATCCAGGCACCACAACTGCCTTCCTTGGGCACAAACTCCCTCTAGTCCCAAGCTACAGCATCTCCTGATCATCTCATATGAGCCATATGCAAACTATAACACAGTCAATGAAGAAGAGGTAAAGATTTCAGACAAGGTCCTCACAAGTATTCGATTCAACAAACGGAGAAGAGTTTGAGGAGTGTTTTCCTGCTTGTCTCATTGAGATGTTGACTGGCAGGGGTCAACCCTGCTCTGTCTGCCTGGTCCCATAACTGAGCAGCAGTGCCTGTGGTGTGGGTGGGTGTTACATGAAGATAACTGCACGTCACTGAGGGCTGAGGGCATCTGAGCCCAACTCTCAGGATTCAGGAGTTGTTACCTGGCTTAGGCACACAGCAGGCACTGCTCGATCTGCAGTTGTCCCAGTTCCACCACTCAAAGCACTGAGACTGGCCTGTCATTACAGCCAGTGGTCATCCCTAAGGTGGCAGAGATGGCAGTGCCCATGACCCAGCTGTTAGACAATAACTTTGGCACAGAGACATGCAGTCACTGCATTTTAATCCCAGAAGATCAAACATGAAGTTGTAGTCACTGGCTCTGAAACTGCCTGTGTCAGCTGCCAGTCCTGCTGCCCACTGGAAACTGCTGTCCTGTGGGACATGTGGCCCTGGGCATAGGGGTGCAAAACCACTGTGGTGATGTCCAGAGAAAGGAACAGCTGTTTTGCACCATTCTTTCAGGTCCCTGCATTTCCTGTCAAGTTCTGTGCAGATTTCCAGATGCTCCTAGGGTCTCATGGTAAATTGTTTTATGGTAGTAATTTATGGCACCTGGGAATTTTATTATTTCTTGATGTCATGTCCTGGTTCACGGGACACCGATGCTCCTGCTTCGCTCCTACTGTGATCCCTTTGGTCTCCAGCAGTTTAACTGCACGTCCAGTGCCACAGACAAAGTGATCCACCTCCACCTGCCCCTCTTGCACACACTCATGCGCTCACACCACCGCCTATGGAAAATAATTACAGCACGGAAGCCGATCCTGTTAGATTAAGACAAATTAAGAATCTAATATATAGGTTTGCTGTCAGGTTCTCAGGGTCAGGGGTCGATACAGTATATTGCAGTGAGGCTATAGGTTACCCCTGCCCCAATATTTTATCATAATAAACCAAATGGGGACAAAACACCCAGCAGTAGCCCATAAATCTATTAGCAGTGAACTGTCAATGTCCCATATACCAGAGTAATTTGTTAATTCAGAGTTGGGTCTCTTTTTTCTCTAGACCTTGTAAACTCCTTTCTGAAACATCAATAAACCATCTGCTTTGACTTGTTAATCAAATGACTTTATTCAGTCCAAAGCAATTTTTTCCTAATAAAAACAGAGTATTTATCTCCATGGCTATAAAAGAGGATTGTTTTCAACTGTTCACTTATAGTTAAGAAGCACATTTAGTTTGGATTGATTTCCAATGCTTCGGTCATATCTTGTCACTTCCCATTTCTTACACACAGCATCTCAGTTTAGCTCCTTAGCAGGGAAAGCACAACATGACCCAGCACTGGGAGTGGCACAGGGGGAGCAGCAGCCAGCAGCCAAAAAGGTCATGGAAATCAAACTTTAAAGAGCTGAACACATCCCCTCTGGCTCTAAGGCTGCTCCCATCACTTTTCCAGTCTCTAACCAGACTTCTCTGTAACTGCAATGCTTTGTCTGTCCCTGCACAGTGACTTTCCCACCTCTTCCCCGTCCAAACCAGCATTTTATTTGGGGCAGCCTCCCCAGACCGCTCCTGGTGCCTTGCTGCAGGTCTTGCCCAAGCTTGCCCAGCCCAGATGGTCCCCATCTGCCAATGAAGAGTAGCGCTGGGCCAGGGTAGGAGGCTGAGTCTGTGGTAGGGTCTGTGTCCATAACCCACCCCAGCAGCAGTTCCAGGGGCAGCAGACATGGAGGTGTGATGCCTTTCCTCCCACCCTCAAAAACAGGGCCGAGGTCAAGAGAAATCCATGAAGACATTGTTAAGGACATATGCAGTTTCCTGTTGTGGTGCAGAGGGGCAGGTGATGGGCAGAGGACCTAGGAGATGCAGTAGAGAAGGAAAGCATGTTTTCATTCTGGATGGTTGTTTCCTTTTCTCCAGGGGTAGGCCACATCTGCAGCAGGTACTGATGAGTTCAAGCAGCACTCCAGCACCCCACAGCACAGCCTGAGAAGCTCATGCAGTAAGACAGGAGCCAACATCAGTCCAGCTACAGGCCCTTCTGGAGTGGGATGTTGCTGATTCCCTCTTGAACACCTGCATGACATGGGCCAACCTCTGCTGTGCCCACAGTACTCAAGGATCCATTTGAAGCAACCCCTTGGGCCCACCTTGGCTCAGGTGGAAGGCATTTCTCAGGCTGATGACCATAACACACAGGTCGTTGCTGGGTTCTTCCAAGAGCATACCTGGACTCATGACTGGGATCATACTTGGGGTGTGACAGGCAGGAAGGGCAGACTTATGCCATGAGGTGGCCCTGTAGCATCACAGGCTGTGGACAGCCAGGGGCTGTGCCAGAGACAGGAGTGTTCCTCGGTGATGCTCATTATTCAGATATATTGCAGAGGCATGTTCCCAGACCGCCAAAGTGCATCAGGCTGGGACACTGCCCACACATACAGAGACTCTGTGTCTGTGGAGAGCTGTGCACGGCTGCCACCATGAACCCAATTCTTCTCTGTGCCAGATTCAAGGACCCAGCAGGAAACCTGTTTCCCCAACCCCATCTGATCCTAACCAGATTCTGCCCTTGTCAAGAACCTTCTGCTGCAGACTGAGGGATCCCAGATCTTCCGCCTGGAGCCTCCCTCACAAATACCTTTTACTAAGCACAGAAGGTGGTTCCTGTGAGCAGCAGCTCCCCAGCTTGGTGCAAACCCTTCTACTGCTGGGTGCTACCTCACCGCCTTCTGCTTGCACACTGCACAGGCCAGCACTGCTCAGTGGATGGCATGCATGGCACTGCAGGAAGAGGAGGATGTCAGCGGGGCCACCATAATGGTTTTTCCCAGCTGTCCTCACACAATGCTTGTGCTGCACTAGCAGTCAGCTGAGGGAGCTGCACTGAGCTGCTGTGGGTCAGCTGTGGCTCTGACCTGCTAAGGGATGTCTGGCCAGAATCACCAGAGTGCCACTTGGCATGCAGTACTGCAGACTGCGCTGGAAAAAGTGCTGTTAAGGGATATGACACCAGATACTGGAGGGACATCTCCACAGCAGCAGGGCTACCAGGATCCGATGGATGCTTGGTTGCCTGCACCCCCATCCTGCAGTCCTGGTGAGCCTGGGGACGATGGAGGCCACAGCCCTGCAGGGCTGTGTAGCTCTGAGTGTGCCCAGGGACACCAGCCAGCATGAGCATGGAAGCAGACCGCATGGCAGCAGAGCAAAGGCAGAGCCTCTGTCGCACACCGAGGCACCTCATGCCTGCAAGGGTCGTGGCAACAGAAGGGTCTCTGCAGACAGTCCCCCCCAACCCCTGCACACCCTGTGCCAGGCTGGCTGGGCTCCCGCAGCCATGCTGTGCCACGACGGCGGCTTTGCAGCAGGCACACGCGCTCCCTGGGATGTGCAAATCAGGAGCCCCCAGCCCGGTCCAGAGCACCCCGTGGGGGGGAAGGGGCAGCGAAACAAAGTCATTTATAAATGTGTCTCCCTGCTGAGCCCCTAATGGCTGGCGCTTTTGTTCTGCAGTGGCTGGCTGGCTGTGATGGGCAGGAAGCTGCAGTCTCCCTTTGTTCCACAGCCTTATTCAGCAATTTAGATCCATCATAAAAATCAAATATGCATGTTGCAATCGCCTTGCGTACAACAGCTTCAATTTTCGCCTTTCTTTAATTTGAACTCCATGGGAGAAAGAGGCAGGGCCAGGGAGCAAGGGGCAGCGGGAGAAGCGCTTTGTGTTTTTGTTCAGCGGGCTGTGAAAATAGGGAGTAATGAAAATACAGAATTTTTATCTTTGCCTCATTATTTTAAAAAAAGAAAGGGACAGAAATCTTTAATGAAGCCTCCCTGGTAGAAGGATAGACTGTGCAGGGAGCAGCCTTCATGTCCCCCCATCCTGGGCTCAGCAGGGCTGGGGGACAAGGGATGGCCCCAGGGGCTGCAGCACTGTGGCAGGGGCTGGTGACAGAGCTGGCAGCTGCCTGCTGCTGTGACACATGCGGCTGAGTTGACACACCATGGCTCTCTGCTCACAGACGTGTTTTGTCCTTCCAGAACGTCAAGGTGCTCTTCTGGTACTGGAAGCAAACATGCATATATATATATATATATATATATACATATATGCTTTAAACTGTTGCAGCACTTCCCTGCACCGCTCCATAGTGCTGCCAGAGGTGGCTATGTGCTGAGCCGCTCTCCCCGGCTCATCCTGGAGAGGCGGATGAGCATTGCCACAATCAATGTACTGGGGCTGTGTTGCCTCTGCTCACCCCACACTCTCCCTGTGGTCCCATGGGATGGAGGGACAAAGCCACCAACACCAACTGTACACAGCTGGATCTGGGCTTCAGACTGTGGTGATAGGTGGCACATGGACACAGGAAATTTCCACCTTGCATCCACTTTTCTATGGCGTTCCCTCCACAACCCACGTGGCTCACTGAGCCAAACTGGGAATGCCCTTGCTAGGATGCCTATCTGCCTCAGACAACCAGGGCCTTGAAAAATGGGACATGGAGACCAAACCAGCGAACACCAGTGATCCCCAAAGCTCTACAAGCCCATGCAAGCTCCAGGCCATCCTTTGGTTCCTGCTCAGCTCTTGCTACAGCTGTGGGCTCTCTGGGGAGCAGCGAGGCCACAGTGACCTGTGGCACTGCATCTCTGTGATGCATGGTAGCAGCCAGTGGTCCACAGCCATAATGAGGACAGGCTGTGGCCTTGGGCTAAAAACTACTGGCTGTGGCAATTGCCAGCCAGCTCTGCCAAGGGGCTGGGAGAGCTCCTTCTGAGGATGTATCTGCTCAGACACCTGGGCTGGTGGCAGGCAGTGGCACCAGGCTGAGGCCAGCCTACACCACTGGCCAGCCCAGCAGCATTGGGAGGGGACAGGCTGCTCTGCCTGGACACACACAGAAGGAGACCCCATGGACCAGGCATGTTGACACCTGTCGGTGTGACATCTCCGGGGTCAGCTCAGGTGGTGGCTCTGGGAGGCAGGAAATGCTGGGGCAGGAGGCTGTGCTGGCCTGACCAGCAGCAGTTTGGCAGAGAAACCCCTCCCCCGTGCTGAGAAAAGGCCCTTTTTGCTCTGTGACAATTCAATACAATTGAAAGTTTGCTTAGGAGAGAGTCTTTTTAACTGAACATGCTCACAGCCGAATCGATATGAATTATACGGCACAGAAGATGCCTAGGGTATTAAAACATTAATTAAGTAACATCATGCTACCATCCAACCAACAGCACAATACCGTTTATAGGTACCACCAGCTTTTCTCTGGGGCGTGCTGTGAAGTCTCTTCCATCACCGCAGAGTCCACGGAGAGCCGGAGCACTGCCAGCTGCAGCTCAGGTCCTCACCTGCCTGCCCTCGGGGCAGCCGTGGCTGGGCAGGACAGCAGTACGGAAGGGCTCCCACGGCCATGGGACTTCTCTGATGCTGCCGACCCACTGCCGCCTGCACCCAGTCACTGGGCATGGGGTACCAGCCTGGTCCTGCTGTGGGATGACACCGGAGCCAGCCCCATGCAGCTCCGCCGAGGAGCTGAGACCTCACCCCATGGGTGGTGCCAGTGCCCCTGTGCAAAGCTGCCACCTGCGGAGCCGGCAGAGGCCATGCCCAGGCAGTTGCTGTTGGATTAGCTCACCCCAGCAGCCCGGGGAACTAATTCACCGTTTCTGCAATATACCAAAATAGAAAGTCATTGGAGTGAAATCAGTGTCTTCACCACATCCCCTCTGGCAGAGCGTTAATTAAAATGACTCTCTAGTGCTTTAGATCATCAGGTGTACATTGTTAACGAGCTTGGAGGAGAGAATGGGCTCCACATTCCTAGTTTAAACGCTGATGGAGTTAACCCTTCACCACTGCTGGCACAGGCTGAGCCTGGTGGCAGTTTCTCAGAGCATCCGTCTGCATTACAGCAGTCTTAGCTCTCTTAGCAGACTTCAGATGTCATTTAGCAAAGATGTTAACGTGGGACTCTGCTCAGCTCAGTAGAGATCTGGTTGCAGAAGTGACATGGCTGCAGCTGCTGCTCTCAGGCCTGTATCCAACCTGAGCCGCCTGTGGGTTGCTCTGATCTCAGGGGCTGCAGGATCAGCTACCCAGGGACTGCACTTTTCCTGTGCTGCGGCAGGTCTCCTGCAGCAACCTGGCCTCAGCTAGGACGTGTCCCACAGAGCACAGAAGAACTGGACTCACTGAAAGTTGGCAGCTATTAAGGTTTTGGGGTTTCTTTTATTGGTGCTATATTCTCAGTGATCTGCTGCTCCATGCCCCAGATACCTTTAAAAATGCCTCTCTTGTCACTTGGTGGCATTGAAAATGTGTCCTCGACTGCATGCTGGGGCCCACGGCATTGGCCTGCCCGTGAGGGAGGGAAGCTGGGTCTCACTCTCTGTAGCCCTAACCCATGTGTCTGTTTGCTAGGTGGCATAATAGCATCGCCATGAGTCCCTCACTGTGGCACAGCCTGGATGCAGTGCTGCATGCAGAGGGATGCAGGGAAGTGTGAAGGCTTTGGCCACTGCTGGGCGTGCTGGAAGCAGGGTAGCTCAGCCCTGACATGGACCAGCTGACCACTGCTGTGACATCCAACAGGGCTGTGCCCCAGGAGTGGGTGCGGAAGGGAGAGCATCTCCTGAAGGCACCCTCTGTCCTTGGCCTGTATGCCACAGGGCTCAGCCTATTGAATGGGATATGGCCTTGTGAGAGGCTGATGTCTCTCCCTCGATAGAATCAACAAAGATAAAGATTGCCTTTGTTAAAGATCATCAGGGATTCCTGGCAAAGGGATGCAAACAGCACCTTCTTACCGGACTTGGCCCAGATATCTGCCTGAGAACTCAGGAATGCTGACCAACAGAGATAGTGTCTCCCATACTACAGCCTGGGTTGAACGCCCAGGAGGCGATACTTCACACCAGCTACCCCGAAGAGAAAAGGCTTCTGTGTATTTGGGGTATGGACCGGTAAGCTGTGCATGGAGGGGGAGGAAGCCCTGCCCAGTGCCGCCACCTGGCCCTCAAATGCATGATAATGCACAGGAAGATTTCCTGGGGTGCTGCACCTGGACGACTGCCTAAAAAACTGTATAAAATGACGTAAGCAATGCCTGCAAAATCGTGCACCTCCACCAGAGCTCCCCCATGGGTGGACTTCCACTGGACCTCCACCACCGGAGCACCCACACCAGGAGAACCCGAGGAACCACTCTACGGAGGGACATCCCTGGGCAGAGCACATCTCTCTCTCTCTCTCTCCCCCCATCTGCGGCTGATGGTTAATATAATCCCTGTTCTTTTCCTTCCCTCTCTTCTCTTTTTCTCCATTGTTCTCTCTCCCTCTCTCCCCTCTTCTCTCTCCCCCTCGGTTTTGTTCAACTTTATCCTTTAATAAATGGTTCTTGGTGATATTTGGTCTCATTTGCACCTTAATTTCACAACACAGAAATCTAAAAGAACCAGTCTTGCTCCTCTGGACAGAGATATTGTTAATCTCTGTTCTCCGGACCTTGACAGGCCTGCACCAGCATCTGGCTCCTGGACTCAGTGCCCAGGCTACTGACAGAGCTCGTATGCCTGGCTCACCTCTGCTGTATATCTTGGTAGCATTCCCTGTGGAAAAGCTGGTTGGAAACAATGAAGAGACATTAAGAGTTTCCTCTTTTGGTGTCAGCGCACTCCAGGCTGTGGCACAGGGACTGCCTGGGCCATCTCTCCAGGTCAGATGGCCAAGGTCTGCTCCTGCAGTGCTGACAGCAGTGGAAAATAGGCTGTGCCGCAGGGCAGTGGCACCCACCAGCCAGGACCTTGGCTCCAGATGCATCAGGAAGGTTTCTGTCTGCCCTGGACTGCTGATTGCTCCTCCTTTTTATAAATACATATGTTTGGGTCTAAGGGTGTACTAAAGAGTGAATTCTCTTCCCTGCTTTTAGGTGATGGCAATGCAAAGTTGTTAAAAATCATTCCCAGTCTCCTCTTACCAGGATCACAGCATGGAACCACCTTCTCTTTCTGTTCCAAGTTTACAGACCCTGTTGAAGTGCAGCTCTGAGCAGAGAGGCTCACGCAGAGGTTTTTAGTTTGCAGCTTGTGCAGCTACTGGAGGCCATTTACACCTTTCTGAGCATTAGAGAGGTGCTTTCTCAAGCGTAGATGTTTTAAACTGGAATTCAACCCAGGAATAAATAGCAGCATTACATAATAAACTTACAGAATTGCAGGTCTACGAACAACAGTGAAATCATTAACGCAGCGCAGTGCAAACACCAGCAGAAGGGTCACACTGGCAACTCCATTACTGCTGCAGTCCCATCCACTTGTGGGAAATGCAGCACGGATTTTCCCATTAAAAAAGAAGTGAACAGCCAAGAGACAATCCAGATGCCTACCTGCTCGGGCTTGTGCCAGAACAGCAACACCAGAGCTGGGGACATAACTAGGCAGCTTGCCCCGTGGAGCATTGGGGGTACTGAGTTGCAGCATGCATTTGGGTGCAATTGCTCTTGCTGGCTGTTGCCAAGGTGCAGGTCTGCTCCACTGGGGTGCAGACCAGGGGCAGGACCTGGACCCGCTTAATTTTCCATGTATTTTCAGAGCCTGAAGTGGTACAAGTGTGGTTTTTTTTTTTTTTTTCCTGTCATGCAGGTGCATTAGCAACAAGTTACTGAACTTACTGGCTTGCCAGTGAATGTCCTAACCCGATTAATTAAATAATGCTCCCACACCCCTGCTAACTGCAAGATTTCCTCCCTGTGACCTCTGCTACATCTGGATGATGCTGCAGAGCTCAGGCCTCTGCTCCTCAAGGAGAGAGAAGCTCCTCACTGTCCAAAGCAGCTGGGACACCTATACTGGACAGGCTCCAGGCTCCTCACCCCACCTGCAGCAGTGGGCTGGGTTTTATTTTCTAAATTATTTGTTGCTGCAGTTATAAATTAGAGATGAATGGTAACCCCTGGGGATACTCTTTTGGATGTGGTCCTTAATAAATTTGAAGCATTTTCTGCTGCAAGGGGTAAGAGAATTGTGTGTTTAATCCTCAGCAGTTCATCAGCTTTTTCCCTCTGCTAAGGAGGCATGGCAAGCACACGGCAGTGAGTCAACCACTTACCTTCCTTACCTTTGTGTCCTCCTGCCCTGATCAGTGGAAGAAAACAGATGGTGATTTTAGTTCGCTTCTCGTTTGCAGGTTTCAAGATGACCTCAACCCGTATCAGCACTGTGCTTCCCCTC
The DNA here is from genome assembly GCA_013396675.1 of Eubucco bourcierii. NCBI lineage: Eukaryota > Metazoa > Chordata > Aves > Piciformes > Ramphastidae > Eubucco > Eubucco bourcierii. Next base: position 166,911 of record VWZE01001886.1, on the reverse strand, counting down.
TAACTGTTAATTACAGCAGTGTACCCAGAATCTTACACACTCATTTGCTGAAATTAAATGCACTTGTAACATCTCTCATACAGGATGCATCCCGGAGCAGTAATGCGGATCGCGCTGTCTGGCTCATTGCTCCCACTTCAGCATTAATTCACAGCATGGGCCCAGGCGCTCTCACACCAGCGGGCACCAAGGTGCCCGTGCATGGGGAGGGAGATGGACACGCCAGCACTGGCAGGTCACACCAACAATGTGGACACACTGAGCAGCGCTAGGAGCTTGGGTGGACGCATGCGTTCCGCCGAGCTGAGCTGAGCCAAGCCGAGCCGAGCTGAGCGGCACGGCGCTCACCCACCCCGAGACAGACCCTGCACTGCACAAGCGGGGACATCGGAGACGAGAGCTTTTGCTCATTTTCGGTTTTTAATGTATCACAATGAGCAGGAAACATACGTGATGAAATATTTCCAAAGGAGTATATTCAATTACCATCTACAGTCAACTCAACTATGACAACAAAGTCTTTTGTGACAAATTTTTTAAAGTTCTGAAAGTTCCACGTGGTTTCTGTTTCTGTCAGTCTCCATGTATTTTGGTACAGTTCGAGATCAGCATTGTTACAGTAACAAAAAAAAGCTAACAAGACTACATTATAGAAAAACACCAAGAACATCATTTTTGGTTTCACTTGCTCTATTTTTTTGTACATTGCAAAGGCTGTTCATATCCCTCTTCACCTCATTTAAGCTTTCTGTTCTACCCAAACTTGCCCCCCGAAAATAAAAACCAAACCAACCAAACCAAAAAAAAAAAAAAAAAAAAAAAAAAAAAAAAAAAAAAAAAAAAAAAGGTAAAAGCTTTGTGTTTCACAGTGGGCAGTATCTCAGTGCTGACAAACCAACCAATCAACCAACCAAACCAAACCAACCCACCAACCCACCCACCCAATTTCTGCTTCTAGTTAAAAGTTTATTTTTTTAAAGCAAAATATACTCCCATGATCAGCAAGCATGCTGGCCTGCATCATCGCCGCCCGAGCTCCCACCTGCCCCGATGCGGGCGGCCCCCACACACCCCTTACACCTCTGTATTCTCAATTGTATGAAACTTTGGCCATCTTCACCACTTAAAAAAGCTTTTTATTAAAAATAAACCAGAAACCTGCTCAATACTCAGTTTAAAATTTGTTCCTTGTGCCCTGCCTGTCCCCACTCTGACACCCATCAGAAAGGCCACATGTGGGCAAGGGGGTCACACAGGGGGACCTTATGCCGGCGTCGGTCCCGCAGTACCCTGGAGTGGTTGGCAGGTCACAGGGCTGCGGGCCATGAGGCCGGGGCTGGCAGGGTCCAGGGGTACCAGAAGGGGCCAGGGGTTGTAGTGCCGGCCCTGGGTTGCAAGAGGAAGAGGAGGAGGAGGAGGCAACCTCGCACTGAAAGTCTCTAGAAAGGTTTAGAAAAAATACAAGGAAATGAATTTATAAAACCTCTTGGTGGGTGGGGAGGAGGGGGAAGAAGGAGAGAGAAATTGCACTACGGCCAAGCAATATACTTAAAAAACAGAAACAAATCGAGACAAAACAAAAGGATTTCAGAAAGAGACCGTGTGGAATTTGACAGATAAATCTAGTGTTAGGTTGTTAACTTGTATCACAGAGAGAATCAAAAACAAACCAACCAAACAAAAAATTCTATATGGTACAGACACAGTAACATACAACAGTTAAATGGCAAAAAATATATATATATATATATTTCATAGAATTACAAACAAGATAAAATAATGGAAAACAAAAAACTGTACAACTTTAGAATTTAAAAAATGTTCATCTCAAACACGGGGAGAAATACAAGAACTTCTCTTAAAAGAAAAGAGTTTGTTAAAACAGCAAACGCTCTTTGTGTACGTGTTTCCATTTTGACACCGTATGCTACAGCTGGGTACTGGTAGGAATATCTGATGGTATTCTCTTTAGTATCGTCTACTTAAAAAACAATTAAAAAAGGAATTTGCACTGTGCATTAGCCTAGTTAGAAATATGTACAACAGTTCAGGATCTAGTCTTTCGTTGAACTAAAACTGAAAATCCATTAAAAAAAAGCGTCCCGCTAGCACATGAACCCCACGTTCGTCTCTCAAATGCTCCAGTCTCTTGTAGAGTCGACGAGCGGCTTCGGCACGGGGAGGAGAAGCCAGAGGCGGCGGGAGGAACCTGCGTTCACAGTCTTCGAAGTTCCCTTTTGAAGCAGGAGGAGGATGAAGATGATGGGAGAAGGCTCTCATACTTTTGGGTCAGTGGGAATGGGGTGGGGAGCGGGGAGGAGATTGTTTCTGTTGACATTTGGCTACGGAAGTGAAACAGCAAGCATCTGTTTGTCTCCAAAACCCTACATTTTAGCAGCACAAAGTTTTCCTTTCGAAGTCCGGGCCGTATGAGACCGCGCGCGTGCATGCGTCCGCGCGTCCCCACAAGCGGAGTACGGGGCCGGGCAGGACACCGGGGCCTGGCAGCCCCTCGCCCGCCTCATGCAGCTCCGGCCACTCCACTGCCCACCACAAAGAGACTTGGAAAGAGAAACCTGCCTTGGCTAAGAGTTGTCTCTCTGCTTGCAGAAGAAGCACAGATAACAACCTGGGTACTTTTTTTATTCTTTATTTAAACTTAAACTTGTTTGTTTAAATCAGAAACAAATTCTCAAGTAAAAAGAATCCTTTTTGCTCATTCTGCACCAGTGGTGAAAGGGTATGTCTTTGGATTTTATTTAAAGCATGAATTTTCTTTAGAGAAAAAAAAAATGTAACAAAACCTCTTTTTAAAAGAAGGAACAGAGTGCAGCCTAATTACACGAACAGAAACAAATGCTTATCGTTTAGGAACAGAGTCTTTGAAGCATTTACAAAATGAGGAAAAGAAGAGGAGAAGAAAGAAAACAAAAGGAAAAATGAAAAATAAGAAAGATAAGTGCACAAGGGTAACAGACATAGGTAAATCGTATGTATACGCCTTAAAAAGTTTCAAACCCCCAACAAAAAATATTCTGCAAGGGATCCTACTGACCCCCCAAAACCCTTTGAACTTCTTTCTTTAGTTTTTATAAAATAATTATGCAACCACCCTCTAAGAAATGAAGGTAGCGACCATAAGTGGAAGATTACAGGATGGGGGACTGGGGAGTAAAGGTACAAAGGGGAGAAAAGCTCAGGCGAGTCGATGGATTGCAATCTATCTGGCTAGGAATGAACAAGACAACATCAAATGAGAAGCCGTCAGCTGGACCATACAAAAGCTAAATGTACACAAAAGGGTTTTTTTTCTTTTAAATCTACCATACTGCTTCAGTTCATTTCCAATGCAACAATCTACTCAACACCAAAAATGGTCATATCTATCATAAATACAGAAAGTCAGTTGTTTTAAAACTTATTTTTTTTTTTTAAGCTCCAAGTCCTCAACACTCTTTGTGTGGGTTTTTTGTTTTGTTTTTTTTTGTTTTGTTTTTATTTTTTCTGAAAAGTGGGAGTGCTTAACTTTTCCCCTCGAAATTGACTTCAGCAGAAAAGCTACCCTTAAAATCCCCGAAAAGCTAAAGCAGTTCACATTGTTGTTGTTGTTGTTGTTTTTTTTTTTTTTTCCTCTTGAATACTTTCTGCCCATTTTAAA
>VWZE01001886.1:113634-163192 GCA_013396675.1 Eubucco bourcierii | reverse complement strand
AAAAAAAAGAAGGAAAAAAAAAAAAGAAAAAAACAAAAAAAACTTTTCTGGAACGAAAATGAAACGAAACCCCCAAAACAAATGAAAGAAATTATATATATATATATATATAGATAGATAGATTAAAAAAAAACAATGATTCTGGAAACAGAACAAAGTGTGAGCGATTGACCTGAGAATAAAAAGACATTACATTTCTTTTTTCTTTTAGCAAGCCATTGGTATCTGAATGCTAAGATAGCAAGAAATTTAAAACTGTGACCCGGTGGGCTGCTTTCCCATACAGTGCGTGCCGGCCTCTGCTGTGCTATCGACGTGGGGCGGGATGGGGCAGGGGCAATGTACAAGGGGCTCGAGCTCCGAAGACAGTGAGGAGGCAGCACGGGCTTTCGTCTCCCAGACCAACAGTACCTTCGAAAGGACAAATGTAACAGATTTTTTTTTTTTCCTCTTTTTTTTTTTTTTTCTTTTTTTAACTTTTATTTTATTAAAAGGAAAGGAAAAAAGAAATGTAAAACCCACCGGCATCGTTATATGGGAAAACAACCCACGCTTTTCTTTTTTTCTTTTTTCTTTTTTTGGTTAGAAGCTTTGGAATTGCAGTTAGTCTATTTTTGAAATTGGTTTGTTATTAACTTTTTTTTTTTTTTTTATTTAAATTCATTTTCATTGTTCATCTTCAAAGCTTACAATCTGAAGGTGTCCATTCCTACGCTAGCTAGACCACTGTCCTTAGGGCAGCCGGGGTCCCGGGGCCCCTCTGCCGGGCTCGCCGGTCCATCTGACTTTTGGCTAAGATCCGTGTCAGACTCCTCCGAATAGTCGTCTGTTGGCATCGAGGGCTGAACCCCTGAGGTGCTGCATGAACTTGAGGTAACCGTTGAAGATGAGGAGAGAGGAGGGAAAGGCGGCGGCGGCGGCTTCCCCGNGGGGGGCTGTCGTTTGAGTGAGCGGCCGACTGCGAGGTAGATGCGGTGCTGGGGTCGGGGGGGCAGGCAGAGTGAGGTAATAGACTGGGGTGCTCTTTGGCGTTTCTTGCTGCTCTTGTGATTGTTCGGTGTTTGTGCGGGGCTGACTCGAGATGCTGACTGAGGGCTTCGTCCCCACACACCGTGCTCTCGCACGCCACGCACTGGTACGAGCCGCTGCCCTGGCCGCTGCCGGTGGGCACGTGAAGCACCATCTCTTGCAGGTTCGCCATGGACTGGCCGAAGAAGCAGAGGGACTTCAGGTGGTCGCTGGCCGTCTCCTGGTCACTGAAGCCCGCCTGGCACTTGCGGCACACCAGCTTGTACTGCACCTTCGGGACGATGAAGGGGTCGCAGAGGGAGTCCGCGCCCTTGCCTTCTGCTTCGGGCTCTTCTTGGGGTTTGGGCAGGAGGGGGGACACCTCGCGGGGTGCATTCTTCTGCTCTTCTTGCTTGGGGGGTTCTTTGGCAGGGTCTTTGTCCGGGGTGGCAGCCCCCGTGGGGACGGGGGTTTGGCTTCCTTTGGGCTGTTGCGCTTTCTGCTGCTGCTGCTGCTGCTGCTGCTGCTGCTGCTGCTGTTGCTGCTGCTGCTGCTGCTGTTGCGCCTGCCGCTGCTGCTGCTGCTGCTGCTGCTGCTGCTGCAATGCCTCCTGCAGACTCTGCTGGTATTGCTGGTACTGCTGCAGCAGGGAGCCGGGAGACAGCCCCAGCAGTGCCTGCGACAGCGCGGGGCTGTAGGGGAAGAGCCCCTCCATCCCATACATGGGCTGCAGGTACCCGCTCTGCAGGGCACCGGGGATCTGTGGGGCGTAGTAGGGGGAAAAGCCAGGGACGAAGTAGGGAAGGAACTGGCTCGTCAGCAAGGTGGTGGGGTCCGAGTTGAGGGCGGCCTGCAGCGCCTGGAGCTGGGCAGGCTCCACCGCATACTCCATGGCAGGCAGTGGGGCTGAGAGCGCACCCGCCGGCGCCTCCCCCTTCTCCTTCTTCGGCCCTGGCAGGGGGTCTCCCTTTCCCTTGGATGCCTTCTCCTTCTCTTTTCCCTTCTCGCTCTCCTTCTCCTTGCGCTGCGGCGGGGGTGGCTGCTGCGGCTGCGGCTGTGGGGTCGTTGCCGGTGGCTGCTGCGGGGCCACGGCCGCCGTGGCTTGTGCCGGGGTGGGCGAGCTCAGTGCAGCTGGGGGCTGCTTATTTGGTAATCCAGAGGTGGGGAGGCCAGGTGAAGGGACGCTTGTGCTGGGTAGGCCCATCAGGTTGGGTTTGGGAGAAGTTAAAGCTGTGAGAGGGAGGAGAGAAAGGTGAGGAGTCATCAGTGCTGGGTAGGCAGAAAGAAGCTGGGGTGACCCTGGGCCACCCTGCAACCCTCCCAGCACTGCCACCCCCTCTGTATGGAGGCAATGACCAGCCCAAGCTCCTATGCCACAGCAGTACAGGTTGTTGAACTTGGCTGCTGTTCCCATTTCCTTCAGGACAACCACTCCTCTCCCCACTCCCTCAGGCCCCATTCCATGAGGATAAACCTCGTCAGCCACCATCACCCGTGGCCAGGTCTGTTACACTGCCTAGCAGCACTGAACAGGCTGTCTCTGCTAGCATACCCACCAGTCACCCAGCATGCTCAGCACAGACACTGTTTTTTGGCCCTTCAGCCAAAGGACTCCAGCAGAAGGAAAGTGCTTTGCCAAATAGCTGCAATGCTAGATACTGCCAATCCACCTCTATTGTAAAACTGCTCAACAAAATCCATCTTTCCATCAACAAAGCCCAAGCCCTCACAGCCACAACAGCAACTGCCTGGAATCTAGATATGGACGGTCACAGAACTAGCACAGCCACAGAGGCACTGTAACTTTGACTTTAGGTTGAACCTCTTCTGTGATACATCCAGTGGCAGAGGAGAGAGGAAAGTGCTCCTTTCAGGGATGGTCTGGGGCACATGGTCATCTTTTCCAAGGGGAAGCATGCCAGTAGGGACATTGCTTTGCACAGGGCAAGTGGTGGTTCCTGGCTAAGAAACATCCAGCTGTGACAGGTCTCCTTTGCCTGGCCAAGGTGGGAGTCAAACACAGCCAGAGGCTGCAGCCAACAGCTCTACCTGAGCTACAGCTGCCCTATTTATCTTGGTGAGGTCTTTAAATTATCACAACTGATCCTGAAGAACAAGCATTGACACTCTCCACCATCTCTGCCCTGCTGCTAGCAGGCAGACTGACATTCAGGTCCTTGGCCAGAACAGATGGGAGGACATGGGGCAAAGGCTGATGGAGCACAAATATGAACTCTATGCAAATGTGTATGTGCTCCTTAGGCGTCTGGACACCAAGGTCCAGATTGTTCCTGCACTGCTGTATTACAAGAGCCTGTAAAGAGCCTGTAAGGCTGGTGTAGCCCAGAAAAAAATCTGTCCTTCTCACTGTGGAGCACAGGAAACTGCTTTCTCTCTCTGAGCAGCAGCTGGTAGCTCAGCGGAGCAAAGTACTCTCTAAAACCTGCCTGCACGACTTCTTGGGACAAACAGCTTATTTGTCTACAGCGGTGTGGGACACCTGCCCCTGGTGCTGGCATCCCAAACTAGGGGCAGTGACAAAGCTGTCATGACTCCGCAGTGGCTAGCTGGGGCAGAATGACTTGCAGGAGGACAGCCAGGGGCTGGGACTCTTCAGCAATAGCTGAGGCAGAGCCCTTCTGAAACCTGCATCTGAACCAACACAGTACCAAGACAGCAGTGATTTGTGAAGGTACGAGGCGCACAGAGGAAGCCTCCACACAGCAACCTCACAGATTTCAGATAAGGGCATATTATGGATAGATGCCATTGAAACTGATGTTCCCCAGCTGAACAGCCCCTGAGAGGTTCACACGCAGGAGCAGTGGCTAATTCATAACATTCCTGGATGCACAGCCTTATCTGCTTCGACAGGCTTTGAGCTGAGATGGCCTGACCTTTGGAGCTTTATCTAAAGGCCACAAATAGTCTGTTTGACTTTCTAAATAGCTTAGTCCTGTCTAGGCAGCCACTGATCGCTTTTAACATTCGCAGTATGTAGCCCGGTCTCCCCAGGACACATACTGCTCTTCTGAGGAAAACAAAAGCAACCGTATAGAAAGAAGTGCAAAAAAGTATCACTGTAAAACTGGGGTACGAACTGAGCTGCACAGAGCTATCTGAGATAAGCCGACAACGTAATTTGACAAAGAGATCCTCTTGGATCTGGCCTCTGGAATGAGATCTTTGGTAAGAAATGTATTGAATGAAAATGTCCTGGCATGCAGAGGTGCCCTCAGGCATATAGCTAGGAATAGAATCATAGAATTGTTTTGGTTGGAAAAGACCTCGAGGATCATTGAGTCCAATCATCAACCTAACAGCACTGTGGCTATTAAAACATGTCCCAAAGTGCCACATCCAACTCATTTCTTGAACAACTCCAGGGATAGTGACTCCCTGGGCAGCCTGTTCCAATGCCTTACCACTCAGTAAAGAAATTTCTCCCAATATCCAGCCTAAACCTCCCCTGGCACAGTTTCAGGTTATTTTCTCTTGTCCTATCACCTGATACTAGGGAGAAGAAAATGACCTACATCTCATTCCAACCTCCTTTCAGGCAGCTGTAGAGAGCAATGTGGTCTCCCCTCAGCTTCCTCCAGACTAAACAGTCCCACTTCCCTCAGTTGCTTCTCATAAGGATTCTTTTCTACACACTTCACCAGCTTTATTGCCCTTCTATTTGTATGTTCCAGTACCTCAATATCCTTCTTATAGTGAGGGGCCCAAAACTGAACACAGAATTTGAGGTGTGGCCTCATCAGTGCTGACTACAGAGGCACAATCACTTCCCTACTCCTGCTGGCCACACTTTTCCTGATACAGGCTAGGATGCTGTTGGCCTTTTTGGCTGCCTGAGCATATTGCTGACTTATATTCAGATGGCTGTCATCCAGCATCTCCACATCCCTTTCTGCTGGGCACCTTTCCAGCCACTGTGCCCCAAGCCTGTAGGTGCCTGGGGTAGTTGTGATCCAAGTGCAGGACCCAGCACCTGGCTTTGTTAAACATCATACAATTGACCTTGGCCTATCAATCCAGCTTGTCCAGATCCCTTTGCAGAGTGTTGCTTTCCTACCCTCAAGCAACACTCTCACCCCACTTAGTGTCATCTGCAAACTTAGTGAGGGTGCACTCAATTTCCTCTTCCAGATCACTGATAAAGACATTAAAGAGAACTGGCCCCAATAGTGAGCCCTGGGGAACACCACTAAGTGACCAGCCACCAATGGGTTTAACTCCATTCACCACCACTCCTTGGGCCTGACCATCCAGCCAGTTCTTAGCCCAGCAAATTGTCCACCCATCTAAGCCACGAGCAGCCAGTTTCTCCAGGAGATGCTGTGGGAATCCCACAGGATGCTGTGGGAAACAGCGTCAAAGAGTCAAGGAACAGGAATGGGTAGCAGCCCTGGACAGACGAATTTCTAACACTGGAAGCACTGTGGCTTTTGATTAAGAAGCCAGGAAGATGCTCAGATCCTATTTAGGCTTCACAACATAGACTGTAACTGATCATTAGTCAATTAGTTCAGTACAGTAAGAGAAAGTTGTCATTTCTGGACACTGTCCATTAGTGACAGACTGGTGATGCTGCAGTGTGGAAAACAGGTACAGAGAAGATGGTGTAACCACACCAGGCATTAGGCTGTCATGGGCCTTCCAGCCCCAGACAGATTCAGTCTGTCACTGAGACAAGACTGTGGAATTAGTTCTCAGAACTCTGTAAATGCACAGCAGCCTTGGAAAAAGTCAACTTGAAGAGGGACCATCGGAAGTAAACAAAGAAGTCTGCCAAGTGAAAGTAGGGTCTCCTAGAGATCAATCACTCTGTCATGAGTGGCAATTCAGACATAGGCACGTCTCTGGGATGCCACAGATGTAGCAGGGGTGAAATAAGGCCCTCCAATGAAGTCTGATTCTAGGTCGCTGTTGCTCTGCTGAGCAGTACCTTCCACTGCCAGTGTTTGCCACACGTCTTACACCTTCTACTCACCCACCCAAGAGAAAGAAGCATCCTCAAAAACAATATCTGGGATTAGGCCACACAAAAAAGTATGCCAAATGTATTTTTCCCCCCTTTTTTTAGTATTGTTAAGAAAAAACTTGATAAAATAGAAAGCAGATTTGTCCCATGACTACACTGTTGTTTTTTGAGTGGGTACTTTCAGGTTGTGCCCAGCCATTGCTTAAAACCCAGCCCCCAGCTGCACCAGCATGTGTCCTGGAGGTCACTGCTAGCTACAGATGCTCCAGTTTTCTGTCACCAGTGCTACTATGCACGTCACACTTTTCCTTAGCAACAGCTCAGAATTACTGAAAACTTAGGATGACACTACAGAAACTGATCCGAGCAACAAAAAGAAAGGTAGAGTGACCCACGCATTCAGCACATCTGTTCTTTTCCTGTTCCATTTCATAAATCCTCTATTTTCCACCTCCTTGAAGGTGCTTTATAGTTCTTAGTCTGTGCAAATGGAACAGAGACAAGCAGCACATCTAGATCTTGCTCTATTTCAGACTTTACTATAAAACCTGAGATCAGGAATTAGAGATAAAACCCCTTTTGCTTATTTCCTGCCAAGTCAACATGCTTAACTAAAGGGCTGGTATCCTACTGTCGGCCATTGTCAAAGGAACATCTGCTGTGCTAACGCTGTGTCAAGCTCAGCTGTGTGTCTGAGCAGGGTGGCAACACCTATACCCACCTGTGTTGGATGGAGTGAAGCCTGGTAAGGACGGGCTGTTGAGGCCTGGGAGCAAGACTGGAGGGATGCCCTGTAGTGCTGGGTATGCAGCAGGAAGGTTAAGAGCTTGCAGAGGGGCGTTATCAAACATGCCCTGCTGTTGAGCTGCCAGACCAAGAACCTCATTGGCTTTTTTGATCCGGTCGAGCTCCTGCTGAGCCATCAACTGACGTACAGTAGCTGGGTCAAAATATTCCTTTTCCTTATCCAACTGGCTTCCAATGGTTTCTTTAACTTTGGAGATATGCTGTTGAGAGAAGATATGGTCACGTACAGACAGCCGAGCGCTGTACTTGATGCCACACAAAGTGCACTCTGTTTTGGGTCCCTCGTAACTTGTTTGGTTTATACCAAAATGCTTGGCCATGCTGAGTTTGGACTTCTTCTCCTTTGCCCTAGCATTCTGGAACCAGACCTGAACAACTCTCTTTGGCAGTCCAATGTCATTGCCCAGGACCTCACACTCCAGCATGGTAGGTGTCCTGTAGTCATTAAAGCATGACTTAAGAACTTTTAGCTGGAGATTAGTCATCTGAGTGCGAAAGCGTTTCTGTCCGGGCCGATCACCGCTCTCTCCAGACTTGCTGGCTGAACCACTTGCACCAGGGCTGGGTGAGCAGGGGTCTGCAAGGCTGGATGTCTCACTATAGTCCACAGTACCTTCATTATCGTACTCTTTGCTGTAAAAGCTGGGAGCTGGGCTGACCAGGCCAGAAGACAGACGATCTTCATATTCAGACATTGCGATCATGGCAGCTTTTGTCAGACCTTCACTGGGTCCCGATGCTGATTTGGTTTCAGTTGCAATCCCTGTTGCACTATCGTTGTCGGCATTCCCTTCATCTCCCGTTGTAGTGTCTGTGATTGCTGTGTTGACAGAAGAGCAGTCATCATTGTCCAGTTTTGTTTGGTCAAAGCTCAGGTTGACTGAGGACATGGAAGGACTCTCAAAGTCTTCTATCCCTTCCACCTTAATGGAGGAAGGACTCAGCAGAGTTCGAGGTGACAGTTCCATGCTCTTGTTCACTGGGGAGAGAGGAACACTCTGTCCATCACTGCTACTTGGTGGCATGTGGGAAAAGCTTGCTCCATCAAAGATGTCTCCCTTCATTTGGAGTCCCCCATCACAATCTAAGAGCATAGCAGACAATGTCAAGTTGTATCCAGCTCTCTTGGCCTCATGCCAGTGACGGGATCGGATATGAGCTTCCAGAGCTGTCTTTGCTTTAAAGAGAGCTCGGCAAAAGGGACACCGTCTGTGGGCTTGGGCAGGCCCTACAGCTCTGAACTGTCCCTTCCTTTCCCGTGCACGGGTGTTCTGAAACCAAACTTGCACCACGCGTTTCTTCAAGCCCACTTCATGCGCAATGTGATCTAACATTTTCCGGGTTGGGTTGGAGTCCAGCAGGTATTTCTGATAAAGGATTTCCAGCTGCTCTGGGGTAATGGTTGTCCTTAGACGTTTATCCCTTTGTGGTTCTTCTCCTCCAGTCCCACTGTCATTTTCTCCAGGGCTTGCACTGGCCTTTTCCTCCAGCTTTCTCTTCAGTGTGTTCATTGTGGATGTTGGAGTTGATGGTGAAGTGGCTGAGCTAGCTGGAATCTGCGGTAATGTTCCAGATAGCAGCTGGCTTGCAAGTAGTGGATTACTGGGATCAAAAAGCATGAACGGCATGTCCAGTGTCCTGTCCAGGAACGGGGGGTGGATAAACTGGTTCTGTGCACTCAGAAAATGGAGCTGCTGATGCTCCTGCCAATGCTCAAAGGAAGGAAATGCCAGCTTACACTGGTCACACTGGTATGGGATTAGCTGAGGAGGTAGGTTTGCCAGCTGTTGAGGGGTGGATGTATGAATGGGTTTAAGGGAGAGATGTGAGAGTTGAGATGGACTTGGGCTTGACTGTGACAAGGAGCACTGAGGGGGCTGGGGAGGGGGAGGTGGCTGTTGCAATGAAGAGGGGGAGGATAACTGTGAAATCTTTTGGTGTGCTGAATTTGTCTTTTGTTCTCCTTGGTCCTGTTGCTGCTGAGACTCTTGCTTTGGTTGCACTTGCTTCTCTTGAGTTTGGTTTTGCTGTGTACTTGGAGGTTCAGACTGCTTTGGTTTCTCATCTGTAGCTTCTACTTTAGAACTATAGGTGGAGGAATCATCTGCCTCTGCTGTGAGCTGCAGAAAAGCTGAGGAGGTTGCATTGGCTGAAGACGTAGGTGTGCTGTAAGCTTGCGAGGGCATTGGTGTGCTGCAGGAGGAACTGGTTGGAGTTAAGAGCTCCATTGCATCCATAGAGTCTTCATTCTGGCTATCATCCTGTCCATCCTCATCCTCATCTTTGTAACAAAGCTTTTTCTGGTGTTTAATGAGATCGAAAATGCGCTGAAAGACTAGACTGCACTTTTTGCACTGGTAGTTCAAGTTGCTTGTTCTAATGTACCTGTCATTTGTAAGCTCCCGCCGCTCCCCATCTTTGCCTTCTCCCTGATTCTCGTAGTTTTTCCTAGCTTTCTGACGGGCGTTCTGGAACCACACCACTATAACACGAGTTGGGAGGTTCAGCAGGTTAGAGAGCTGCTCAAATTCATCATCCTTTGGATAAGCGTTGGCATCAAAGAAGTCCTGCAGGACTCGGAGTTGGTAGTCGGTAAAGCGTGTCCGGGAGGACCGCTTGCTTCCCCAGTATTCCTGCTTTTGAGGTTCTGGAGAAGGGGGGCGAGAATCTATCTTTAGCTCTTCCAGGCTGGTAATGGGAGGATTACTGAAGTTGTATGGGGAATCCTTGTTGCGCTGGCGTTCTTTGAAAAGAGTATTTCTGAACCAGTGCTTGATCACCTTCTGGGGCAATCCAGATTTGTCCGCCATCTCTTTGATCTGCTCCTCACTGGGGGAATTGTTAATGTCGAAATACTGCCGAAGGACTCTGAGTTGGTCATCGGTGATCCGTGTCCGTGGCCTCTTGTTCTGCTGCTGCTGGAGAAGGCTAGGGTTGAGCTGATGCTGGTACAGCTGGGCCAAGTCGGCAGGCAGAGGGTCTACGGGACCCAGCTGGGGTGGCAGCTGAGCAGGTAACGTCTGTAGTGGCATGGTTTGCATCATAAGTGGTGAAAAGATGGGGAGCTCCATTGGCATGGAGAGCTGGGTGAGTGGCACAGATGGCTGGGCTGGTGCGATTGTAGGAGAGGTAATCGGTGGGGCAGAAGTAGGAATGGTAGGAGTAGAGGCTGGCTGAGGAGGTGCTGGAGGGAGTGGAGGTGGTGGCGGTGGAGGTGGTGGTGGTGGCTCTGGGGTCTGAGGCCGCAGTGGGTACAGTTTGTCATAGTGTTCTCTGTACTGCTTGGCAAATCTCTCTAACTGCTTAAAGGGAAAGTAATGTTGGTGAACATGCTCTTGGTGGCTCTTCAGGATGAGGATGTTTGAGAAGAACTTGCCACATGTATCACACTCAAGTTTTTCCAAGTTCTCACCTTGCTCTGTCTTCCCATTTTTCTTCTGCACTTTCTGCTTGTTCTCGTTGTACTGGATGACAAGCTCGAAGCCGAAGTTCTCTAGCAAGGCTTTGGTGGCATTCCCTCTGGCATCAGAGGCAATACGTGGAGGCAGTAAGGATGGCTCTGAACCACTGCCTGGCACAAAGTCCTTCTTCTCTTTGGGCTTCAAGTTATCGGGCAGAGACTCCTTGGATGCTACATTATTGTCTCCCCTCTCTGCATTTTCCCTTTCCCGTGAGGTTTCTTTTTCTTTATCCTTCACTATGGATTTATTCTTCTTCTCAGAGTGCTGGCTCTGCTGTATAAGGATGGAGTGAGGTTGTGACAAGGACAGCTGACCTTGCTGCTGCTGTAAGAGCTGTGGATGGCTCTGTTGAGGGAGCTGAACTTGAGCTTTCAGGTCCTCCAGCAAACTGGGACCTGTACCAGTCAATGTCAGTGCACCACTGGTGACAGGCAGGCTGACTTCTGGATTGAGCTGGAACTCGGCACTGGGGATGTAGAACGGAAACAAAAGATGCTGCTGTTGCTGAAGCTGCAGAAGGGTCTCAGTGGTCATTGGAAAGTGTGGCAAAAGTGCTGGGTTGAAGAGCTGAGACTGCAGGAGAGCAGCTTGCTGTTGCAGTTCTTGCTGCAGATGGGCCTGGACTTGGGCCTGGGCCTGTGCCAAAGTCTGAGCTTGCTGCTGCTGCTGTTGCTGCTGTTGCTGCTGCTGCTGCCTGGATGCAATCATGTCTGCCAGCTTCTTCCGGTTCACCTCTTTGGGTTCAGAAGGGGAGGAGATATTAGTGCTTATGGGGTTACCTAATGGAGGGATTCCCACATTGTCGCTGGATACCTGGTTGAGCAGGTTGGGAATGGGAACTGTGCCTGAAGTGCTTGTGTTGGTGGTTGTAAAAGTGTTACTGTTGGTGGCACTCACTGGACTTGGTGTGGAGGAGCCCAAGGACAGACTGCTGCTGCTGCTGTTGCCAGCACCATTACTGCTGCCGCTGACCCCAGCTGCCTCCAGCTTGGCAGCCCGAGCCTTGGTCTGGTGCAGGACGGACCTCATGTGGATCTCTAAGGTTGAGCTCTGACTGTAGGCCACGTTGCAGGTGTTACACTTAAAAGGTTTGTTGTCTGGGCTGCTGGTAGGTTCAGGTTGCCCAGTAGCAGACTCTTGGAGGGCTCTTTTCAGTTTATGCAGGTGAGAAACTGAATTGTAATGGACCAAGAGAATGTTCTTTTGCGTGAAAGACTCCTTGCAGACTGTGCACTTGTATGGGCGAGATGGATCTAGGAATTTTTCCATAGTGAAGTTAGGGCCCTTTCGGAAAGGTAAGGCCCTTTTTGGTTCTGAGCCAGAGTCCTCTTGCACTGACCCTGAATCACTACCTGTTGGGCTCTGCTTATCTTCCAAGTCGCTCTCCTCCTCCTTATCTTCCTCGACTATTATAGTGTGGTCTTCTGCCAGTGAAGGATCACCCATAGCAAGGAGGTCCCCATTGACCAAGAGACCACCATACAGCTGCTGAATGTCCGCCTCGCTCAGCTCCAAGTGGCTGGTTTCCAAGTGCTTCTTCAGCGCCTGGAAGGTTCGGAAGCTGCGCTGGCAGAGGCAGCACATGGTCGCTGCCCGGATGACGTGGTACTGGGAATGGAGCTGCAGCTTCTCGATGGTTTTGAAGGCCAGACTGCACTGGTTACAGCGGTACTTGTAGACGTGGCGATCGGATACTGGCAGCTGAGGCCGCTTTGCGTGGACTTCGTTGAAGTGTGTCTGCAGGGCTGCTGAGCTCTTGAACACCTGGTTGCAGCCCTTCTTCCAGCAGAGAAAGCTGGAGTCCTCCCTGGCAGAGTTTGGATCAGCCGGGACAGGCTTGGGATCGCCACTGTGCTCTGCACCTTCCGATGGCAAAAGACTCTTTCCCGAGTCCTCAGAGATCTCTGTGAAAACAAAATTAGAGCGAAGCTGAAAATTACACCAACACACAAGGTCAGATCAACACTCTCTTTTTGTCCCTAATACATCTGTGTTTTTTCCTCTGGAAAACAATAGGGATTTCTAATATTGCTTCTCCATCTTCATTCATTTATTTTAATAGCAGCCCATTACCCTCATCATGGCCCACTGCATAAACCTACACAATTTACTTTCTTGCCCACTTTGAGTATCTGGAAATTATTCACACACGTGTTCCCTCAGTGCATTTATCACCTTTAATTCTTCTTTTTAAGTGAAGGCCACTGAGCCACCTCTCTGTCTTTGCTGTTTTTCTTTCATGTACTGCCTATTTTCCAAAAAAGGGTTCATCAAACTAAATGCACTGTTTGAGCTTTGGTCCTATCAAAGCTGGAAACAACACGAATGACACTCAGGACCCATTTGCAGCAGCTCTAAAGGTGCTTTTTGAAGGAGGGCGGGAGAAGGAACAAGTGATCAGCACACAACCACTTTCCCAGGGTCTAGGGGCAAACTGCTGCTGGAAAAGACAGTGTGATATGTGTAGAGGTCAGAAAAGGGATCCCATTGCACAGGGCAGCATTAGCTACCCTGGTTGTGCCAGTGCTGCCCCAGCAGAACCACTGCCTTGGGGCTGTATGCCTGAAAGGAAATGATGTCTGTCTTACAGACCTTCCAGGGAGGCACAAATGGAAGACTGCCATTGCTTCCCTGCCAAGTTTGAGATCAGACACTTCTGCCTGTGCAGAAAGATGTTCTTGGGATGCTCTCACATCAGACAACAAAGCCAGGATTAAATAGTTTTGTTTTTTCAATCATGCCCTTGTAATACAGCAAGGGAATGAAAAAGCTGAGGAGCTTTGGGCAGGATAAGGACAGCAGCAGCTCAGATATCCCTTACTGCACAACCAGTGTCTATGCTTGAACTATGATGGCAGCAGAGCAAGTTGAGGAGAGGTGGTAGCACAACGGCAGCAGCAGCAACCTTTGGCATTTCTCTCCAAACCCCTTCAGCCCTTCACCACCTCTGCTTTTTGCTGCTCACATCTGGTCTTCTCCTTTGCAAGATGGTGAGCTGTGTTCCTCCTCTCTGAGCTGCCCTGCTCTGCCCTGCAGTGGGGACACCCAGGACACCAGGTTGTTTGTGGCACAGGCAAAGAGAGATGGCTCCGCTGGGCACTGTCTGTTGTGGTTCTCAGGAGATAGCTGGGCACATGGAGGTCTCCTAAATAGTGATGTCCCCAGACACAATCTTTGTCCAGGTGATGTGGCTCAGTGAGTGGTAGGACCCATGGACCTCATTGACCTGCACTCACCAGGCTGCTTCCCTGGCTCCTCAGCAGCCGAGTTTCCATCTTTCTCTGGAGTGGTTGCTGGGAGAAACATGCTGCTGGGCATCATCACCTCAGGGGTTGTCACCTGGAGACAGGGAGGAAAGGATGCGGGAAGAAGAAAAACATAGGAAAACATTTTAAGCATCTTTGGTGGCAAAATCAGACACCAGTATTTTAAAGTCAGAGGCATCACTTTTCATAGCTCACTGAAGACTCATATTTATTAGACAAAGCTCACATCAGTCAAAAGTGTTTCTACAGTTACATTCTGGACATAATTAGCAGTGCACACTTGAAGAATAATCTTATTATTAATATTTTTCCTTTATGTAGAATTCAGACTTTGATCACTGACAATGTTTTGTCATGGGCTGTGAAACTTCTTGTGCAACCAATTAGGTAGATAAGTTGAAAGGCCCACCTTAAGCTGCTGAAAACATAATAAGGCCCCTAATTAAATCATACCTCGTAAAGTACACTGTAATCTTGAACTAGGGAGCATTGCAGCACTGTTTTCAAAGTGTATCGATGCAGGAAAAGGAGGGGCATGAGAAAGAATAGTACAAATAAGGAGAGAGGTGACAAAGGAAAGGATGAATAAGGAAAGACTGAAAAGACAGCAAATTGTCTGCAAAATAAAAAGCTTTTTGTAACCCTTTCTTTGCTCTGACTGATGCGTTTCCTTTGCCTCTCTTCGAGTGTCTGCCTAGAACCTGTGCCATCATAACCAGCGCAGTGCTTGACCACCAACATTTCTGAAGAGCCAGGGAGCCTGCGTGCTTCAACCAGAGACACTCTTGGAAAGAGTCAAATGCATGTGCTCATCTTTGGCTGGAAAACTGTGTGTCTTTAGGTGTATCTGGTAAGACACAGAACATGCAAACTACCTTGTCAGTTTGCACATGAAGGTGGTGCACAGCCACTATCTCACACCACCTGGAAAGCAGACCAGTACCACCACCTCCAGCCATGCTGTATTCTAGTACTCCAACCATATGGCTGCCAGCACTGGTTGGATGTCTGTGCCAAGTGAAGACACCTCAACAGCTCCAAGCAGCTGCATAGCTCATGCTGCTGTCACCCAGGAGCATCTCCTTTTCATCAGGGCCATAGTATTCGAAGGAACAGAGACCCACAGTGACTTACACACTTGTGGTGCTCCTGCTCCAGCCTCTGACTGCTAGGAAAACAAAGCACATATAAATGCTTCTAGACAGGCACGTTTCCTAGCAGAACAAGTCTCTCCATCCTGTCAGATACTCAGAGGGCATTTGAACCTTGGATTTCAGGAGACGGTGAGTGAGTGAAGCTGTTGTCTGCACACTGTGTACCTTGCTTGCTGCAAAGTCAAGGACCACAAGGCTTCAAACGAACTGCATCAGATATTAGCAGATCTGCGGTGGAGCTTAAGGTAAACCCATGTGCAGGATGTGAGATCTTCCTTATCCACACACGTGTCAAATCCAAGCAAACAGACTAGACCTTGGTTTCACTAAGCTAATGGAAGCAAAACCAGTCCACAGAAAACCTCAGAAAGCAAAACCAGTCCACAGAAAACCTCAGAAACAAAGGTTCACCAACAAGTGGCCGCAGACACCTGAAGTCCATGGGAGGGACACTGAGCCCCCTCCCTGCTCTGGGATGGCCAGTACACAGGGTGGGCACTGGGTCCCACCCATGCCTGCAGGAAAGGCAGCTGACACTGACATATCACCAGGAGGGAACCTGAGCATGCACTAGCATCTGAGATGCAGGAGCATCTGATGGCTGTGGGTGTTCGGTTGGGAGACATGAAAGGTCACTGGTTAATTCCTAGTAGCTAGGCTTGGAGGAGGAGGACAAGCAGGGGACAAGCAGAGGGAAGCAAGAAGGAGCCATCCCCCTCAGCTGTATCAGCAGGGAGAGTGCTTTCCTAGGATCTTTAGGAATTACGAAAAATAAATCAAGAGAAATTAAAAAAAACAACCAACAGAGTAGAAAAAGAATAAAATTACCTAACACCTCAGCTGCACATCATTATAGAGAACGGTGGGCTTTTCATAGGCGGTACAGTACGGCAGCCAGCCCCACTACCACGCTCAGTACGACGGATCAGTAATTGTTTTCATACACTTTAATTAGAAAAACTCAGATGGCTATGAATAATAATGGAAAAGAGAGACTTTTGCACTTGAAAGGTTGAAGTCAATCAAGTGTGAATGACGGCAAAAAAAGAAAAAAAAAGACACCAATTCATCAGGCCTCTGTTGTCTCGCCGCGTCTTTAATCATAATTCCTGATTGGGATTCAAGAAGGCAGTAAGCAGCGGTTCTTTGTCTGCCTTCACCTTCCGTCAATTAACTCTCCCCGAAATATAATCATCAACCTCACATGCTCCTCTGCATCTTAATCTGGGTCTCCAAACCAGTAAGTCCTGCCCTATATGTGTTTAAGTAATTACCTTTATCTACCTGCATCTCCACAGCCACAGTTCTCACTCTACTGCTACCCCTCCTGCCACAATAAAAAAACAGAGGAAAAAAGCGGGAGGGAGATAAAAGGCAGGCAGTGGCACATTACACTGTTACAGACACAAATCCCAGAAGGCAAACAGAAAAAAAGCTTGGAAAAAAGTGCAGGAAACCCGAATTCTGGGTATGGATGTAAGGTGACTGCCAGCAGATGAGACAGCACTGGCCCTGGGAAGCAAAACCTTGAGAACAAGGCACTGGCTGTGCTTCAGTCATTGGAGCCACTTTAGTCCTCTATTTGATCAGTACCACTCAGGCTTCTCCTGGAAATGCTGCCTGTTTCCTACACCATTCTCCAAGGCAGGACTACTCTGTCTCTTCATCCCTGTAGGTCACCCCTAGGAGCAAGCAAAGGTAATGGTGAAAATGGGCTACACATCTCAAATCCTTCTGCAGTTGCACTGAATTCTAGACTGTCCCTTTTGAACTCTTTGTCGTCCTGCGCTGCGAACTGGTTGGAGGATGCAGCATTTCCTTGTAAAGAGAAGCCTTGCACACTGTGGCTGTTTTTAATGTCAACAAATGGCAGCAGGACCATAGGGCAGGAAGGTTTGTGGTCCACGGCTGCCCAGCAGATAAACACACAGCAGTGCTCTGTGACACACCATTCTGTGTTCAGCTGTATTTAAATAGCATTAACTGTTCTGGTGATGGAGAGGAAGGTGGTTATCTCAAGCACAGCCTGTGTTAGCACGTGATGCTGTTAAACATGCTCTGCCTTCTCTCACCTGAGCAGGCAACACCTTGCATGTGATCCCAGCATCCACCCACAGCTCTGCTCAGTGCCTCCATCCCCCCTGTTTCGACATCTCCTCAGTATCAACTGTTCCACAATGGCAATACGTCAGTCAGCACACACCGTTGTTAAAACAACCACCCTACAGATGTAAGTCTGACAGATGTGATTTGTCTTCACCTTTTTCTTCCTCTGTACATACTTGTTTTGCTCTAACATTAAACTGCATCCCCTTTGCAGCTGCAGACGTGATATTCTGTCCCACGGGCCACCAGCAAAGCCTTCCAGCTTGGAAACACTACTATGTGACACCAGATCCACTGTGCACAGCCCTGAGAGCATTTGTCCTTCATGCTCTACAAGCTGTGTCTCCTCAAGGCTGCTCACCCAACATTGTGGCACAGAAAGCAAACGGTCCCCTTGACTCACATCACTCTTGACCTTTCTGTCCAAAGAAAACAGCAGTGAGAAGGGAACAGGTCACTTCCACCCACTATTTCTGACAGCTCTGGCATTTGGATACCAACATATGGATCAGGTTCTGTTTATTGGTACTTCAATGACTAGAGCCAGTGTCTCCAGAAAAACCTCTAGCTCTGGGGCAAGCACTCTGGGGACACCCTTTACTCCAACCGCCCTGTCCCTGTCTATCTCCCTGCCCTATCATACTCACTGAGGCAGGGGACTTGCTTGAATGAAGAGTGGAGGGGGAAGTTTGGTCCAGAGACTGTGGCAGTCCCTCTTGTGTCCCACTTTGAAACACCACCCCTGTGGTCTGCATTGGAGATGGGAACACTGGCTAGAGAACTTTCCTCTAGAGCAGGCTGCAGGGAAGCCAGTTACCTGCTTTAAAAGATGTAGAGTTGCTGGGACAAGCCTTTCTGCTCCCAGGACCTTCTCCTTCAGCTGAAATTCAGATCCCCTTATGCAGGTAAAGTGTCTTTATTATGATGAGATCCGCTGATGTGCATGGGCACTCCATTCAATGGACAGTGTGGTCCAGTGACTGTTACAAAGCCCAAGGGATCACAGGACACATCTCCTGCCTCCCTGCCTCGTGAGCATCCTCAGCAAGTCACACGTCCTGACACCTGCAGACCTGTCACCACTCTAGAGAACAACCTGCGAGTCCACTCCTCATTGATGTCAACCTCCAGTGACAAGCATGGTTCCTGTCATGACTGGATCCACCAGATTTTGGAGGTGATGAGCTACAGAGCTGCTTATCAGCACAGGCCGGAGGCTTGGAGCTCCAACGCACCTCTTGTGCTGGCCGTGGCAGCATGACACAAGCATATTCTTGGTACGTTTGAAAAATTCATCTTGGACAGCCTGAAGAGCCAGCTCCCCTTATGCCCTGCTCTGCCTACTCTGACTTTCCTCCTGACCAAGTGACCAGATGAATGGACAGTCTGGGCAGTTCCTCTGAAAATGCCCCAAAATGCTGAAATTGTGCAGCTTGGAAAAGAAGATCTGTAGAAGGGGTCTGAGGAGATATGTTACTATCCCCATGACCATGCAACCAGGGGGAGATGCACATGCGATGCAAGGTTCCCAACCAGACAAAGGAGGTAATTTCCATTACAAAGAGAGAGAGAGGGTGCTGGAGTGAAAAGCTTCATTAGACTCAGAGAGGCAAAGCGATGGCAGTATACCAAGGTCACTTCTAATTTAGACCATCTAATTGGCAAACATGGCTCCAAATGGCTATCATCTCACAGGGCTCAGAATTAATGAAGCCCGATTATTTTCATTACCTTCATCCGAGATGGAGAATGAGACACAGAGTGAGAGGGAAAGGGGGGAGTGAGAGGGGGCGAGAAGGAGGGAGAGAGAAAAAATTGAGTGACAGCAGAAGGGAGAGAGCAATAAGAAAAGACAATAGGAAAGAGGGGGAAAATGTAAAGATGGTAAGAAGGAGAAGTGAGGATGGAAGGGACAGGCAGGAATTACTCTCAGAGCAAGGGAGGAAAAAGAAAAGATGGAAGGGCAGCTGAAATGCAGGGAAGAAGCCCTAAACCGAGGAAAACTGGCAACAGAGAGGATGGGAGAGGAATGTGCAGGCGGATAAAGCCGGCCGCGGGAGGAGGGAGAGCTCCCCACTCCTGGAGGCTCTTGGGAAGCTGTCCCTTCTCCCGGTTTGAGCCCATCAGTCTTGTCAATCGACTGCGCGGGCGAACTGCACTTCACCCTCATTAAGGGGCTCTCTGCTGAAGCGGTGCAGGCCCGAGATTAGTAGAGAGGCTGTTATGTGGGAAGATGGCGATTAGACCTGCTCTGAGTGGCTGAAATGCCATGTCAGATGAACCCGGTCGCATCCGTGCACCGGTCCTGTGGAAGGGACGTTGGGGTTACAGTGGGAGCCCCTGCCCCACGAGGGTTTCCCTGGATCCACACCATGCTCCTCATCCCTCAGCCCGTGGCTGCAGCCCAGCCCCTGTGCCAGCGCCGAGGCTGGTGGAGAAGACCTGGCGTCCTGTGGGACAGCCAGCCCGGCTGCTTGTAGATATGAAAAGGATGGGGCATGGAACAGCCAGCCCCAAGATGCTGAGCACAGGAAAGCAGCCGTTACTATGGCAACAGACATATTAGACACTGCAGGTTCCTGAAAGGCGTCTGATAAGGTATTATTAACTGGAGCCTCCTCCCAGCACCAAGCCCAAAGACACTGTCGAAAAGGACCTGGCTCCCAGCTACCAGATTGCAACTCCCTTGTGGCAGTAAGACCTGATTTATGTGCTAGACTGGGACAGGAGACTTAGGAACCCTTGGTGCTGCCACATTCTGCAGAAATCACACTGATTTCTCAAAATATTTGTCATTTAATGCAAAGAACTGCCCTCTTGGCCCCACACACTATTTGACTTGAGGCTGGAGGGGTAACATCCTGTGTATCAACAAAATCAGGGCTGGTGGCAACAGCAAGGTGGAAAAAACAGGAACAAGCAAGAAGATGAACTTCACAGCTATGCTGGCCTCCATGGTTCTCCAGTCTGGGTCTGCAGGAGCAGGATGAGGCCCTGCTCCAGTACAGCAAACGCACTCACCTAAGGGGACTGTCCTCCACAGTACTGTAGTTGTTCTGGTCATTAACAAATAGCTTCTGTCAGTTTCCCTGTATCCTGGGGGACACAGGTATACTCAGGTCAAGAGGATGGATCAGCCAAACTGCACCCATTCCAGATTGCACCTTCTGCCAGCAGCACAGCTGAGAAACCAACCATTCCACATCAGCATAGCTGATACCCTTTGCTTATAGTTGTTGGTGTAAGAAAGGGGCTCTGCTTCTGCTCACTGCATCTGTAAGGCCAAAATATCTTCCATAATTTAGTCGCAAGCTAACAAAATTCATTTGAGCCCTCAGAAGGTATTTACACCCTTAGGCACCATCAACCAAAACAGAT
This sequence comes from Eubucco bourcierii, assembly GCA_013396675.1. Taxonomy (NCBI): domain Eukaryota; kingdom Metazoa; phylum Chordata; class Aves; order Piciformes; family Ramphastidae; genus Eubucco; species Eubucco bourcierii. Next base: position 143,025 of record VWZE01001886.1, on the reverse strand, counting down.
GCAGGCTGCAGAGAGTGAGGTCTTGTGATGGGAAAGCTCCTTGACCAAGGTGTATGAGCGGTCAGTGGAGCAGAGTTATGCCCTATTAGAGCCCACAGGCAGAGTTGGCTTTAGAGGTACAGAGAACTGCTGGTGCTCTTCTTCCCCTCCACCCTGTATTTTGTAATCCAGAGACCACTGGGACCTGCTGGCCTGGTGGGATTTTTAATGAGTTTCAAGATGCAGCTCCTACTTGGGGTACACATGGTTCTTGTGGTTGGTTCAGACCACTGGTCCAAAAACGACCTTTGCAGCCCAAGGGGCACAGGGCACATCTTTGGTTCTAGCAGAGCCTGATGGGGCTGAGCAAGAGGCCACAAAAGTGACACTGGTAGAGCAAAGCAAGAAAATAAAAAAAACGTAAAGATGTTTAAGAAGGACCATGAGAAGGCTGGAAGGGTGATAGAAAAGGAAAAAAGTAAGAGAAAAGCTGGACAATGCTGCATGGTCTTGCTCAGATGATGTCACAGAATCACAGAATTGTCAGGGCTGGAAGGGACCTCAAGAATCATTTAGCTCCAATCCCTGTGCCACAGGCAGGGACACCTCACACTAGATCAGGTTGCTCAGAGCCCCATCCAGCCTTGCCTTAAAAATACCCAGGGATGGGTCTTCTACCACCTCCTTGGACAACCTGTTCCAGTGTCTCACCACCCTCATGGTGAAGAACTTCTTCCTAACATCCAATCCGAATCTACCCACTTCTAGTTTTGCTCCATTCCACCTGGTCCTATCACTCACTACCTGATATATCACTGGAGGGGAGCTGATAAAGAACATGAGAGCTACAGTGGAAGCGATTATTTTTTCTCTCCATGGTCAAGAATTGGCAAAGAGTGAAAACAAGCAGACATGGGGTGCAAGAAAAAAAATCATACAGAAAGAACTGACAGGAATCAATATAAGCACTTACTCTATATACATGGTGACAAGTTCCTAAATGAAGACACAACCTTGCTTTGAATATTGCACCAAAGGAGTAAGAGTGTAGAAATCTGACAATGCAATTTATTTGTGAACTGAGAAGGATTTCTGCAAAGTGCCTTATTAGTTCTACTTGTACCTTACCCTGACACTAGCAGGTAGAAAGCAGCACTTGTGTGAAATCTGGGAAAGGGGAATTCATGGAAGAACATGCTGGGACCCAAAATATTCTTTACTGAAGGAAGCACCTGAGCACTGTGGAAGGAGGTCAGCCATTGTAGGCATCTGCACTGCCACAGCAGGTACAAGTATTGCAAAAGAGGTCTGGCACTTGCTCACACAACTCCCTGTGCATGCCACCAGCAAAGCCTCTGGGTCAGCAGCTCTGAGGTGGAGCTAGCCAGAGCACAAACCCAGGTCTCATAATGAGAACTGGGACATGGTACTGTAACTTTGCCGCTTCTCATTGAGCACCAGCTCATGAGTTAGACAAATTTTGATTCCTTGAAGACAGTGTTGTGTTCCCAAGCCAGGTGCTAAAATGAGGATGTGGGTTAGAACAAGAGTCTGGTGCAAACAGCTGAACCACAACCTGTGTCTGAAGCTTCTGCTCCCCATCACAAGCCACACAAACAAAAGCAATCACCACCCAGACACAGGCACAATATTGTTTCTCCAACAACTTGAGAAACGGAATTGTTACAAAGTTTTGAGCTCTACATGAGGACAGTTAACTTGATCCAGAGAATTCTCACTCCACACTTCAGTGGCTGACTTCCTACCTCAGAGGATTTTAAATGCCTGTGCTTAAATTTTAATTCAAACCCAGGCACTTCCAAACATTTTAAAAAGCACTTCAAAAAGCAGCTCTAGCATTCAGCGAGGTCCCATAAGGTTCCACCTCCCTTGGGCCAACAGCAGTGTATCCCTTCCTCGTTCAGGTTACCCAGAGAAAAGGGAATTGTTACACAACAAAAGCATTGTAATTTTGGATGGAGAAACTCTTCATGGAAGGAACAGATCCAGCTTATCTCATACAACCCTAACAATGATCCTCATTAAGTGAACAGAGTGCAGAACATGGGCTGCACAATAGGACTGTCTCCCTCCATGAGATGAGACTGCCAAGGGAAGTTACTCCATTGGTTCTCAAAATCATATTTTAAGCAGAAACCTGATATCCAATTTCCTGTAATGATACCTTAATCACCCTGGCTGTCCTTCCTGTGAAGTGCTCATCAACACAGGAACACTCTCTCTGCCACAGGAGCAGCACAGCACATCAGCTCCTGCATCTCCCAGAAGCTTCTGTGCAGAATGTGATCCCATGCAACGAGCTCAGTGGTCAAAGGAAATAGTGTTTTTTCTAATCTCTTCACAGGTAAGTTACTCAACACTGAACCACTGCCAGTTTCCACAGTGCTCAAGCACGGACAAGAGAGTTTGCAGACAAAACAGGCATGGGAAAAACCTAAATGAGAGAGCCCTGACAGATGAAGGAGCTGCCCAACACAGCTAAGTCAGCCCACGTGGGTCAGGCCATTCCTTTGCTCTTCATCTCTGCTGGGAAGGCAGCAGACACGCTTGACTACGCAGACACTTACCGTCATGATGAGCTTCTCGACACAGTCAGGTGACACGCTGTGCAGATGGGTGAGGTGCAGCTGCAGATGGATCTTGTTGTTCAGCATGTCCTGGCAGAGCGGGCAGCGGAGCATGGGCTGCACTGAGTGCTGGGTCATGGCGTGCACCCGCAGCCGATTCACATCTGTGTTACTGTACTTGCAGTAAGGGCACTGATACATCTGCAGAGCAAGACGAATGAATCAACCAGTTGCTTACAGCTGCTGCTTCTCTCTTTCCTTACAGGTAGACTTTAATAATTTGATGCCTTCTCCCACCACCAGTTATCACCTTTAATTCTCCATCTCCTATTTTACTCTTTGGTTTTGGCACATATGAAACAAATCATCTCCTTGCAGAAGCTGGGTTCTCCTTCCTTACCTGTTCTGATTTGGTCTCCTCTGAAGTTTTTGACCATTTAAAGGGGAGAGGTGACTCAGAGCTGCTGGGAAATGATATTCGTTTAGAGGATGCTGGAGGCTCTGTCAGCTCCTTCTCTGCCTGGCTGGTCGGTGCTGAAACAGAAAGAGATTTATATCAGGACACCCCCAAACAGGCTTCAGTTGGACAAAGACAGTTTCTGTTTACTCTGTTGCTATTGCTTGAAACACATACCAAAGACTTGGAGAAGGATGAGCCTGTGGACTAAAATTTGTCCTACAAAGCACACCTGGCCAAAAGAAGTTCATTCTTGATGATCTCCCCTAGTAAGGGAACCACATCATTTACAGTTAGAAGCAGAGAAATCTCAGCTGTCCCTGTGGGCTGCATACAATCTGTTAGATGCAGGAGAATCTGGTCCTGTATTTACATCAGACACACAAACGCTTGGTCAGACATGAAGGCTCATTTGTCATCTCCATGAGTAGCTGGGCTGATTCAACAAAGCAGAACTCACACTCCCAGCTCACCCGGGACATTTTGCATAGAACACTCTGGGTTGTGTTTGCCTTGGTGACAGCTGTGATCATCAACCCAAATGCTACACACTCTGTGCTGGATGCAGCAGCACATTGTCATGACAGCCCTGGTCAGCTCCAACAAGTGGTTCTACCAAAATCCTGAGGCCTGCAGCCAGTGCTGGGACAAAACTAGGACACTCTGAGACTGCAACGAGCTAAGGAAAGGTGATTTTACTCGAGCAAAGCAGAAGGTGGCAAACAAGCCCAGAAGTCAACAGCAACACACTCTGCAAGTTGCGGTGCTGTGAGAAGCTCAGCGCTGACCTTTACCCTCCTCCGAACCCTGGCAGCCTGCAGTACATAAATTTGTGGGACATCTATTATTTAAAAACTGTAAGGACAAGTATATTATACACAGCCCCCATCTCCTCCTCCCCGAACACACATTCATAACAGTACTTTAATCTGTCTCGAATCGACTTCAAACCCATTTCGCCCTTAATGGGAGTTATTCATTTTCACTTGAAAGGTAATATCTGACAGCTGGATATTTAATATGATGGATTGGCTGCCGATTAACAAGACACTGTAGCATTCTCAGACCAGTCCCCCCATCCTCTTCCTCTTGTCTCTTATTCTCTTTGTGAACTCGCTGGTTTATCTGGTCCCTTCTTCAGAAGATGCCATCAGGGTAAGATCCAGGAAGACTGTTTTCCTTCTCAAAGATCTTTCCGCTTAACACCAAAGAGCTGTACTTTGAGAGGTGCCACATCACAGTGAAATACAGTCCTGACTTTTAACCACCTTCCCTGCCAGACCCCATCTCCAAGCACTCACAGAATCATAGAATATTAGGAGTTGGAAGGGACCTCTAGAGATCATTGAGTCAAATCACTCTGCCAAAGCAGGATCACCTAGGGTAGGCCACACAGGAGCTCATCCAGGAAGAGTTTTGGAAGTCTTCAGACAAGGAGACTCCACAACCTCTCCGGGTAGCTTGTTCCAGTGCTCCATCACCCTCACCGTAAAAATGTCTCCTCTTGTTGACGTGGAGCCTCCTGTGTTCTAGCTTGTACTCACTGTTCCTTGTCCTATCACTGAGCGCTGCTGAAACTGGCACCTACATCTTGACACACACCACTCACCTATTTGTTGATGTTAATAATACCCCTTTCCGCCTTCTCTTCTCAAGACCAAACAGCCCCAGGTCTCACTCATTTTTCATAGGAGAGATATTCAAATATTGGAGTCACCCTTCTAACTCTCTGTTGGACCCCCTCCAGTAGATCCCTGTCTCTCTTGAAATAGGGAGCCCAAAACTGCACACAGTATTCCAGGTGGGGTGTTACCAGGGCAGAGTAGAGAGGGAAGAGAATCTCCCTAGGCCTGCTGGACACACTTTTCTTAAAGCACCCCAGGATGCCACCAGCCCTCTTGGCCACACAGGCACATTGCTGTCCATGGATAACTTGCTGTCCACTAAGACTTCAGTTAGACAGAGGCAAAGTAACTTCCGGGAGAGCAAAAAACAGGCAATGCAAATATCTAACAGTAGTACCAGAGGGAAGCAGGGTTTGGAGGAGCTCTGGTACTGCTCAGTTTCTCCTGGTAGATTTGGCCATGTCGAAGCTCTCCCCACAGCACTGCTCTGCCAGATGTCTGCTACCTCATCCCTGGCTAGTTACACACCCATGCATGGATGTAAAGTTCTGGTAGCATCTGAAATAAAAAATGTAGAATCCCACTCTGCTGCAAACTCCATGAAAACATCCAACAGGTTCTGCTTTGGCCTGTGCAGAATGATGGACTGCTTCTCAGGTCAACCTACTATCTTGAATCTGAGACCCTCCCTGGGAGTCAGAACTGAAAAGCCATTAAAGATACCTACAGGGCCAAATCTGGTCTTCCTTCCTTCCTGGTAATAAAATGTGCTTGGAGCATGAGAAGGATGGCACTGCCCCAGACCCACCTGTGCTGCTTCTCCCAGAGGGTTTAGGGATACAAAGACTACCAGTGAGCAAGAAAAGGACCACACTGTTTTAAAATGTGCTGCCTGAGCCTTGTGTGATATGAGTGTGGCACTTGGTGCCATGGTCTAGTCTTGAGGTCTGTGGTAATGCGTTGGACTTGATGATCTTTGAGGTCTCTTCCAACCTTGGTGATACTGTGAGTGCCCTCAACAGGGAGACTAATTGCTGCTGACACTGTCCTCTCCTTGGTGTAACTTCAGACATTGAAGTGTCAGCCCAAGTGGTCAGGCATCAGTGTTTGGAGACCCCAGGTCTGCCAGTGTGGTAACACAGCTGTGTGAGCTCTGCTGCTACCTTGCACCAGGCTGGGATGACAACACAGCCATGGCTTTGGGTGCCCTTATACTTCTCTGCCCTGGATGGTGTTTGTGTTTCCTGCACTGTCCAGACAGGGTTTCTCTGGGCTCTCTATCTGTCAGCTGCTGCTGTCAGCCTTTGGGCATCAGCTGCTCCACAAACCCACTGCCCAGCACTGAAGTGAGTCATGCTGACACTGCCAGCTCTGGGACTGAGGGAGAAAAAGGGAGAGTTGCAGAAACTTTGGCTTATATACACAGGTCACCTTTCCAAGCTGTGGATGACAACACTTTCAGCTTCAGCAACAGAGTGAGAACTGCATTATAAACTCATGTGAGCTTCAACTGAGTGAGCATGGGACACTTCCAGAACCCCTGTGACCCCATCAGTGGTGGGATCTGTGCTGGCACCAGCCAGGCATAAGGAACTGAGGGAATCCCTGATCCTCACCCTTTGCCACCAACTTCCCTGTGCACCACTTATAGAACTCACTGATGTGATGTTTCCATCTGCAGTGACTGAATTCAGTAACTGTCCACTATCCCATAGGAGCTACAACCACTGGAGTCATGACAGGACATTTTACTATGCCCTTTCTTCTGGAAAGAATTAGGGAAAAGTTAAACTCTATTTTTACTTACCATTTCCAAAGTGCCCAGTTTTATTAAATGCATTTGATCCAACCCATGACTTTAATCCTTCAAACCCAGAATTATCAGTGCTTGTCCAGCCCCCAGAACAACTGCTCTGTTGCAGACTCTGGAAAACGCATATTGAATATTTGTTCTAAGTATTATTTTTTGTGCTGACAGCTCAAGTGGGAATTTTAACATGGAGTCCAAAGTTTACTGTTGATAAACAGCCAAACGCATGAAGTGACACATTCAGTCCACATCACAGATCAGAGAAATTAAGAACTCTCTTCTGCCTGGAGAAATGAGGACACACAGTTCAATGCCTGCTGCAGAGCTTGCTGGCAGCTGCACAGGACCTTTGAGTTGGTATTGTGCGCATAGGACAAAGTGTTCTCACCTATAAAAATGCCAAAAGGGTCCCCAAACAGCACCAGAGAAACTGGTGCACACCACCTGTGCCCTCATCATGTCCAACACCACACTTAGAGGCTCAGGTGTTGCAGGAAGGAAAAAAGGAGCCTGGGTTTAGTACTTTAGTTACTTTGACTCTTCAGCACGTTTACAGACCTTAGGGGAGAAGCTGCACTTCTCAACAACTGTACCTGAAAGCCAAGTGCAATGGGCCAGCACTTCTCTTGGAGATATACTTGTCTTCTCACTCTTCCTTAGCAATATCTGCTTTTCAGAGGAAGAGAAGAAACTCTCCCAGTTGTTACTTCAGAGGTGAGATGGAAGTGGGATCTTTTCCTTTGCTAGATCCAGAGGCAAAGCTAGCAAGGGTCCCGAAAGCTGCCTGCTCTCCATCCTGGTGGAAAGGGAGTTGCCACCCCCCTTCCAGACATCAGATTCTTTTAGCTAAAGCACCACTGACAGCCCCTTCATCTAAACTTCCATCTCCCAACCAGGCAACATAATGGAGAAGCCAATTAAATGATTATTAATTCATGCTGCTTTCCGTAAGCCAGAGGTTCTCATCTCCCTGCATTCCGTAAACCAGCTTGCCACTTGCCCTAGAAATTTACAGTGGGGTTTCTGCTATCTCCACTGATTCAAAATCAACACTCTCCCTGCCCCTAGCCTACTGAGAAAGATTCCTTCCTATTAAGTTCAGCTGCCAGTCTGGGAAAAAGATTTCAGCGGGACCAAGGAACTCTGTTTTCACTGCCTGATGGAAAATAAAATTCCATATTTGGTGGTGCCTCCCTCCTCAAACCTCTCCTGACATTTCCTTGGAGCAGTTACTCAGCATCATAAGCCCTTGGACCAGACTGACCTGCCTGCTGCGCCTGCATGGCTCTGGTGATGCCCATGATGGCAGCTGTCCAGCCATCACCCTAGCACAGGCCTTGTGGAGAAGCATCCTTGCAGAAGCCGTGATTTTCCTCCCCAAATCCCAAGACTGGAGCAATTGCTTTATCTGTTTCCATGGTCATGCGGTTTTCACCGCAAAGGATGGGCAAGGCCAGACCTTGTGGTCCACATCAACCCACAGAGTTCCAGAAGCAGCAGCTCAGGAGTTCAGAGTACAGCACATGAAATGCTGGAAGTTGGAAGACAGTTGCTATCCCACAGAAACATACAACTTGTGTTTGTGCAGTAAGGACATCTCTGAGGCGACTCCACTACTGAGACTTCAGTGACAGCAGAGTGGCCAAAGACCTGTTCAGGGCTCCCCAGACAGGACCTGGGCACCCGGCACAGCTCCAGCGCTGCCCCTCTGCTACCTCTTGTCTTAATAATAGATGGTTGGATGTTTCTCTCCGAAACGCCGGCTGTTTACATCCCTCATTCCCTGAAGGTACCATCCGTTCTAATAAGATGTTGTAGCCATACTAACAGGCCTGTACATTGCCTGTTGCTCTAGAGCGTTTTTTCAGCTCTCTCTTTGATAAATAACTTCTGCACGATAGGCAGAAGTAAATACACAGAGATTTGCACACACACTTTTGTACCCAGACCTTTATTTCTGCCTTTCAGAAATGTGGCCCTGAAAGTGGTCGAATAATTTGTTTTTCTAATGCTGTGTCATACCTTCCAGCCTGCAGTGAGTATGAACAACTGAATTATGATTAAATATTCATATCACAGTACCCAGAAGCCCCAGTTGCCACCAGACTTCCCTGCCACAAACACAGAGCACCCAGGAAACACTGTGGTGAAACAGTGGGCAGCACAAGGGGCAGGAGGCAGAAATGCTTTGGTTGTCATCAATCCTAAGATCCCGACTCTGACTCGGGGAGCAAGGGAGTCACAGGTGGTCTGGTCATACTGGGACCAGGGGCCAGGTGCTCACAGATACGTAGGTGGCAGTGGCCACAGTAGAAAGTAGCAAAACACTCTGGGAAACACATCTGAAAGAAACAAGGCCTGGCCTGAAGCCAGGAGGATTCCCTGCCTTGGGAGCAAGAGCTCCCACTTTGCTGTACAGAGGCTTATGCTGGGCAGGAGGAAAGATAAGCAACACAGAAAATCATCCCATTTGCTGCCCAGCGTGACCTCAGTTTGCAAAGTGGTACCCCAAAGCACTGCAGCTTTCCTTCCAGCAACAGTCTCTAAGGTTCTCTCTTTAGAACCATGGAAAAACTTGGGGTTTTTTTAGATCACAAAGTGTCTGAAAGATGCAATAACCTTTTATATTTACCTGGTTCTTGAGCCAGCTGTCAGTCTGTGTGCATGGTACTGTCCTGTTCAACTGACAAATATTTCAACTAACCTACCATGAGAGCCCATCTCAACTAATCTATTAAATCAATGTGTTGAGTTTGGCAGATGGTCTAAATGATAGTAATTCTGCTAACTCCTTACAACTAGCAGGAAGAAGTCACCAGCACTGACAGGCAGCACAGCTACTGGACAAGCAGAAACTACTGGTAACAAAAGAGCCAACACAGAGTGCGTTTAGCAGAGACTTTAGCAGAGACCTGCTTACTAAAGTACATGCATGGAAAGTATCTGAAAATGGCAAAGCAGCTGTGAGACAGGCTCTGGTGCAGCCCAAGTCATCCAGCAGTGCCGCTGAGATGGTCCCTCCATGCTGCCAGTTGTCCCAGAGTGCAGGGACTGTGGCACGTTAGTATGTGGGGAGGGAGCAGTGGGGTTTGCTGTGGCGACCCCAACATGGACATGTTTTCAAGATCAGCAGCTGGCAAAGGCAGCAGAGAGCCAAGGAGCCATGCAGGCAGGGAGGGGAGGAAGGGAGTTGTGTAGGCAGGGAGGATCAGCTCCAGTTTGGCGGCACAGAGGACCATTTCTTGCAGCTGTAAGTCAACAGTGGCTCCATTTGGGCCAGACCGGTAATTTGACTGCTTTTCATTTTTCGAGCAGCCACATTTTGCTAGGTATGAACAGAAAAATAAAGTCCAAAAAAGTCATAAAAATGATTTGGCCAACCATGAGGAACCATTAAACACACTGAGCCTGGTGCTGGGCTCAGCAGGGAGCAGTGTGGAGAGACCAAGACTGGGTGAGCCTGTCAGAGCCAGGATGCTGTGCAGTGACCAGAGAGATACTCTGGAGCTGGCTGGCTCTAGAGCCTGGAGAGGATCCCAGGGCCAGCTCCGGGAAAGAGCAATGAGCCTTTGGGGTCCTCCCAGTGCCACCAGTGCCCACCACCTCCCCTTGACACCCTAGACACCAGACACCCGGTTCCTGCAGACAGTACTAGGACCAAGTGTGCTCCCCACCTAGCCTCCCCAGCAAGCCGTGGCACTGAGACACCCATCCCTGCTGTCTTCCTGTGCTTGAGCCTTTTGTGCTTTGTAAATCCTCAGAAACAAGCACAACCACAGCAAGCCTTCTTGTCTCCTCTCCGAGGTTTCCTTCACCCAGCACTGGGGTCAGGAGCCCTCATTCCCTTTCTGCCAGTCCGATCTCACCCTTCCCTTCACACTGCTCCACAGAACCTCTAGCCATTAAGTGCTCAACAAACACCATATATTAAAAAAAGAGAGAAAAGCGGGCGGGAGTGGGGGGGAGGGGCAGTAATAGATTTCCGTCAGGATGTGCCTGACCTGTTTTTTTCAATTTCAGTAATTAGAAAGGCAGTGGGCCTGTAGGAATTATTCATAAACTGCAGGAGCTGTGCAGTATACATTTATGTTAAACATGTCAAATCCGATTGAAATCATGCCTGCCAGCACCATACTCCATAAACACACTTTTCTGCAACAATTTCCCAGCTCTCGGCAGCCCATTAATACCTCCTTTAATAGCAATCTACCACGGATTCGAATCAGGGACGCTCCATTGCACTAATTGCTCTGTTAGGTGAGCATCATGGATTAAAAAAAAAAAAAAAAAAGAAGAAGAAAAAAAAAATCATTAAAAAAAATAAAAGCCCTTCAGGCTATTCCTCTAGAAATATTTCATTTCAATCTATATTTTAAGCAGACTTTGTTTCTTGTTTTTGTGCAAGAAAAGCTGATATTCCGCATCTATACAACTGACAGTGCATTAAGGAAGTCTCTTTTGTAGCTGGGTCACTGCAGATGAAGTGCTTTGCTCTAGTTGGAAAATACAAGCAAGCCCCACCCCAAATCTTAAAAGTCTCCTACTGATCCGTTCTGGTCTGGTTTGGCTTTAGCTGGAAGCCAGTGGGTTGAATATTAATCATTTACATCCTGCCTTAAAAATGGAGTCGCAGAAAAAATGTGAGTCAGGAGTAGCCATGACCTCCTCCTTCCTGGTTTGCTTGGGATAAATCTCATGTTAGTCAAGATGAGACAATTTCTGAATCTCATCCACCAGGCAAAGTACATCTCCCTTCTCCAGCTCTGAGGTGATCAGCTCTGGGCTAGAAATAGGCAGGGCAGGGCTGGCTTTGGGGTGAGAGGGCAGGGGTGGCTCTGGGGTGACGAGGCTGTACCAAACAGCATTCGGGAGCTGCTCATTACGCTGTTGGAAAGAGGGGAAAAAAGAGGAAACGAACAGGTCTACAGATGCCCTTTCCTCTCCATGCAGTGTTCAAGGAGTCCTGTAAGCACTGCTGCATGTTGGAAGCAGGGATAATGGAGGCAGAGTGAGTATGGCTAAAAGTGGACAGCCCTGCTGCCTTCCAGACATCTTTAGGAGCCACAAAGGTGCATGTGAAAATCAAGGTAAAATCAATCCTTATTTGGGATGGAGTTTTTCATCTGTATCTTTTAACGGAAAGAATTACCTAAGAAAAAAAAAGTTTCTGCTTAAGATTATTCCGTTTAAAAATAAACAACCTCTCGAATCAATGAATTTGTTTTGCAGCTGAGACACTCTGATACTTCCACGTGGAGAGCAGAGAAGTTTTTACTCTCAGCACTCACTGCTGCCAGTGCATCTTGCTGTGGATGTACTGTGGAGCTGCCAAACAACCCTGACCCACCATTGGCATGTCTGTGTGAAGGCAGCCAGGGAGACACCCTCAAACATTTCGTCAGAGATCTCACAAATCTTCAAGGAAGAGGAAGAAAATAATCACCCAGTGCACAGCTAGAAACTGAGGCACAAAAGGTGAGCAAATTGCTAAGACACATAATGATCAAATTGCAGTGTGATGAACAGAGAACAGGTCTATCAACCTTCCACTTCAACACACTATTTATTGGCTTTGAGCCTGCACTTCTCTCTTGCCTGTCTCCCACTTTCACAAAATTGCACAGCTCAGAGGCACCTGCAAAGGTCAGCTGGTCCATCCAGAGCAGGATAAACCGTACCCACTTCATTCTCAACAGCAGCTTGTCTAATCTTTTTGAAAGACCTTTGAGGAACCTTCCCAGAAAATTTACTCCAGTGCTTCACAAGCTGTACCAGGAGATTTTTTTTTTTATTATTTATTATCTAACCTCAATCTTTCTCCCTTCAATTTAAGCCCGCTGCTACTTGTTGTCTCTGTCCTGAGCATGCAGAACAAATTATTTCCTTCCTCTCAGGGGCACTTTATGCACAAGAAGACTGAGCTTCTCCTGCCTTTGGTTCTCTTTTCGGGTCAAATAAACCTGTTCCATTTTCTCCTCACAGCTGACACTATGCAGACCATGCCCTGTTCTGGGGCATTCTTGCTTTCTGGACTTTCTGAAATTGCTTCTTAACTTTCTTGACACCCCAAGCTCAGAACCAGACATCTTTTCCAGGCATGTCTGACAGTATTTTTCATCTACACCATAATACTTGTGCTTCACTTTCAGACTGTCCTGAAAAGCAGCATCAAAAGTCCTCCTGAGGAGAAGGCACAAGATACCGACTGCGAACAGGACCTTCTTCACACAGAAGGAAATTGGGTCGTGTTGACATGATTTGTTCTTGACAAATCCATGTCGACTGTTACTCATCTCATTATCTTCCCATCAGTACTTATAAACAGTTGTTTGGTCAATTCCCAGGAAATCTGGGGCAAGCGGAGCTGGCAGGTGTGCAGTTCCCCAGCTACATCTCCAGCCACAGCTAACACCACGTCTGTCCCCCTGCGGCACTTCCCCTCTTTTCTGTGCATTCATAGGGGAGAGTAGCTGATGGGTCTGAGAACACTTCAGTCTCAAACACCCAGGTAAGAGGCAGCCGGTCACAGATCTGACATTCAGTTTCACTAAGCACTCTGCAGCCTGTTCTGCAGCTCTGATGAGCTTTCCCTACAGGGATGGTGCCACGGGCTGCTCTGGGCTCTCACATGGTCAGTCTGTTTAGTGAAGACGAATGCAAAGAAGGCTTCATGCTCTTCAGCTTTCTGGACATGGTGGTTGATGGCCTTCCTGCTTTGCTGAGCTGCAGAGCAGCTCTCTTTGCATTCTCCTGTCACAGCAAGTGAGTGCTTCTGTGACACTGCCCACCTCCCTCCCTGGAACGTCCCAGTTTGTACTCTGGTGTTTTGATATTCCTGTACATGCAGACACAGCTCTTCTGTACTTGCCATGAATAACCTGACCTAGTTTGCATTGCTCTCCATGTCTGAAGTCCAGAAGGACATGGCAGCACAGCCACGTTCCTCAAGGGAGCTTGAAAGCAGAAACAATATAAGACTGAGGTGTGGTATTTGCTTCACATTCCACTGTACACAAACAGGGGATAACATTTTGTTCTGCTTTTAACGTTCAGAGTAATGTTGGTACATGTCTGAAAGCAGGACCTGAATTCAACATCAGCATGTGCATATGTCTTGCTGAGGGTGCACTCTTCAGCCTTCCAATGGCTCCAGGCAAGGCTTCCCTGTGGGCTTATGTACATAGTCTGCATACTCCTTTGTGTGTTTTCCTTTGGAGACTTGATGGTGTGTGTCCATTACTGATCTGCTGTTTGACTGACAAATGCCAAAAAGGGCTCAGAAATTTCACCAGCAGGGTGAAGGAAAAAAAAAAAGTCCAAATTCAGTTTCTGGATAGCAAAGAGTTTAAAAAGTAGGCTCCTCATTTCCCCACATATTAAAAATAATCTTATTAACATAAGTTAGCTTTCATAAGTGCTTTGGGTTTGGACAAAGGGCCTCGCATTCCCTTTAAGAGATTTAACAAATACATGACACTAAGTCTTTCTGTGACACCTCACCAAGCATGTTTTTGTTTAGAATCACACAGTCCCACACAAGAAGAGACTAAAAATCACCTAGAGCCAAGCACAATCTGCATCTCTAGGTTGAAGAATAGGTCTGTAATGGGAAGTGATGTATTGAGCAACCTCGGCGAGTGCAGTCTAGACTGAGAATATGAGCTTCGACCAGCACCAAAGCACACCTTCCAAATTTGATTGAGACTGGCCAAGGTTAAAACTGTCTTTAGCTGAAAGACCACACTTTAGCCTTTTGAAGACTGTGTAAGCCAAAATATCTCTTTGGCTGTGGCTCACTAAGAGACAACCACAAACACAGCAGAAGACTGCCTTGGAAAAATGGTATCTGCAGACTGAGAAGCACCGCACCAAGCAATCCTAAGTTTGCAAAGCCACTGCGTTACCATTCAGAATTGCTCCACCCTGGGTCACAGAAAACAAGTACCACCCCCAGAACCTCTGTTCCCATACATATGCTGAAGTGGTCAGCAAGTACCAGCTGAGGACCAAACAACCCTCTCCAGAGGCCAATCCTGCAGCTGCTTTTTGCTCCAAGGCAAGGAATATTTAAGAGATTCTTCCCACTCACTGCTGCAAGGCAGCAAACATCTTCTAGAAGAGAGAGTAATCCAGTACCTTCATATTTAATCCACCTAAGGATTTTGCTAAGAGAGACCTTTCATATTCCACTGCCACAACCTAAGTCCTGCTTAGGATTTCTGCTTCAGGATGTTGTGTCTCCAGCAGACAGGGAGCAGCTAACAGAGCACATGCACAGGGACTGTTTCTGCTCTGCCTTTCTGTGTCAAAATGTTGCCACCAGAGCCAGGACCAGGACAAAAAAAGCAGTCAAAGAGTTTCTCAAGTCTTACCAACATAGGGTGGAGTTTCACCTTATGTTTAATTCACCCCAAGTGCTGGTTGCTGCCAGAATGACAGTTTCCTTCTCCTTCCTCCTCTCCTTGCTGCTGATCCCCACTGCCTGGGGCAGGTCCAGCTTCATGGAGCACAGGGAGCTCTGACCCACTGTCCCAGTGCTGGCCCAGGGCAGGGAAGGGGATGTGTGACCATCCACAGCTCAAACTATGCAAGGGTGTCATGAAGCTACACTTCAGAGAAGACAATGCTTATGCCATGCTGACAGTACTGTGTGGGGTGGTCATTTATGCGAAGAATTCTGCAGACCACTGCTCCTTCTCCATTCCTTTCCTGCATTTAAAGAAGAGGAATGGAAACCCACCTGTCCATTTACTCTGGTCCTTATCTGCTCCACTCTCTTGCTCCTTGGCAGGCTCTTCAGCATCACCGGCTGTTTCATTGGGCCCTTCCACGTCTTCAGTGGATTCTTCTGAAACAAGAGAAACAGAAAGCTTACCATAAAAATGAAAGTCAGAAGGGAAGGGCAAGAAACTGTCACTGGGCAAGAACAATAGGCAATGCTGAAACACAAGTGCTGAGTGTCTGCTATCAGTGTCACCCTGTGTTTTCCCACCACTATCTGTTAGCTAGTCAAGAAAGGTCCTACAAAGGGGAAACAGAAGAGATGAAGACAAAATGGAGAATCTTGTCTGTCTCTACCACTTAAAGCTACTGCCATGCCCTGCAGTGTAATGTACAATAAAACATTTCCCTGTGATGAGAAGGTTCTACCCAAATATGCCATGGCATTAGTGAAGGGCTTGGCCCTCAGCAAGTTTGCAGATGACACCAAGCTGTGTGGCACAGTTGACTTGTTAGAGGGCAGGGATGCCATCCAGAGGGACCTGCACAGGTTGGAGAGGTGGGCCCAGGCCAACCTCATGAAATTCAACAAGGTCAAGTGTAAGGTCCTGCATCTGTGTAGGCACAATCTCAAGCACAAATCCAGGCTGGGTGGTGAATGGCTGGAGAGCAGCCCTGAGGAAAAGGACCTGGGGGGTCTGGGTGGATGAAAAGCTCAACATGAGCCTGCAGTGTGCACATGCAGCCCAGACAGCAACCGGGTCCTGGGCTGCATCAAGAACAGTGTGGCCAGCAGGGCAAGGGAGGGGATTTTGCCCCTTTACTCTGCTCTCGTCAGACCCCACCTGGAGTACTGTGTGCAGTTCTGCAGCACCCAGCACAGGAAGGACATGGAAGTGTTGGAGCGGGTCCAGAGGAGGGTCATGAAGATGATCAGAGCTGGAGCAGTTCTCCTATGAAGACAGACTATGAGGTTTCATCATCCTGGAGAAGAGAAGGCTTCCAGGAGACCTTATAGTAGCCTTCCGGTATCTGAAGGGGGCCTACAGGAAGGCTGGGGAGGGACTATTGACAAGGTCTTGCAATAACAGGACAAGGGGCAATGGGTTTCAACTGGCAGAGGGGAGATTTAGACTGGATGTCAGGAGGAAGTTCTTTCCAGTGAGGGTGGTGCGACACTGGCACAGGTTGCCCAGGGAGGTTGTGGCTGCTCCCTCTCTGGAGGTATTCAAGGCCAGGTTGGACGAGGCCTTGAGTAAGCTGTACTAGTGTCCCACTAGAGGTATGGCAGGGGGTTGGAACTAGATGATCCTTGAGGTCCCTTCCAACCTTACCATTCTATGATTCTATTCTATGATTCTAAGTGTCAGGAACTGACTGGAGTCTCCAGCACCTTCAGCCTCAGCCTTCCTCTTCATCCCTGTCTCAAGATATTTAGACCTAATGTTACTCTGCAGCAAGGCTGTGAAACCAGAAGCTGTTTTCATGTTTCAGAAATTAAAATTCAGAGTTTTTTCCCACTCCAGGAAAAAAAATAACAACTTTGCCCCAACACCTGCGTTGCCTTCAAAATGCCACCATGTGAGGTGAGTTGGTTTCTCTTTTATGGAGACTGCTGGCACAGATAGCAGGTTTTACACAGTTTTAATAAAACCTTTCATTAAGGGGTTTCTGTTACCATATTCAAATCTTCATTTTGATCTCTCTCTGGACACCCAGCCTGCTTGGCTAGTTTTGGCACTCCCTGCCAGACAGCTGGGCTGGTTGAGGTGGGTAGGAAGTTGGACTCAGCCATCGACCACCTCCCATTGCCCCTCACTATCACCAACTGCCCATCACCCATTCTATTGCCCACCCCATCCCTGCTCTGTCCTTGGCCCAGCTGCGCAGCACCGTACAGGCTCCACTTTGGGCTTGGTAGTGGACACACTGGCCCTGCTTGGGGCCCTGACCCGGAGCCACGCAACAAAGATGCCCAGTCAGCGGCACTCCCGGCTGCGACCCGGAGGTGTCAGCATCGGCATGGGAGGAAGAGGAAGGGCGAGCTGGCTGCGACTCAGCCCTGTCTGGGCTCTAACCTGAGCATGTGGAAATAATACACGGCTTCAAGTGCACTGTCTGGTTCAAGGGGAATAAAATAGGACATTCATAAGCTGTTACACCATCTGTCTTTAGACCATCATCATCACCATCAACAAGGGGAAAAAAATAGCTCTTTAAAATGGATGAAAGCCCAGCCTGACAGTAACTGGAAAAATGCTGAGCGATGCATACCAATAATGCTAGAAAATGAGTAAAAACAAGGTTACAAACACCAAATCCTCCTGCCCCACTGGTCCCACTGAGCCCTGGCTGAGCCCTGGCTGAGTCCATCACCCTGCACCCAGCCAGCGCCCAGCCGGGACCCTGAAGCAACTTCTCTGGAGGGATCTGCCTCCCTGGTTCAAACACCCCTGTGCCAGGCAGGAGGGCTGCTGAGAGCAGACATATGATTCAAGCCCTGCTCCAGGCTAAGCTCATTTTTTTCTTTTTAAAGTAGGATGGGAAGGAAGCAGAGTACAAGACACATGTCCCAGGGAGGCTCTGAATGAGCTGAGAAAGGCCCTGGATTGGTTTCTTGCTCCTAGGGCTTCTGGTAAGGACAATTCTCCTGCTTGCTTCTCTGCACACCTTGGGTGCTCCTTGCACCCACCAATACTACAGATGGAACACCTGGCCCAGAGACTAGGGAAACAGAAGCACTCACTCCTGGCAGCCCTGTGATACTCCTCCAGCAGACCTTTCTGAAAGGCTGGATGCAGCTCTGCTCACCACGCTCAGCTAACTTCTCCTGCAGCCATCAGTGTTTAAGCCAACTCCAAAGATAGTCAGAAGAGTCCTCACCACCACTCCCTAGCTGGCTGCACGCACTGCAGAGGGTTTTGAACTGCTGAGAACTAGCCTCCAATTGCACGTGGGGCTCAAGCATGTGATGTGACCCAGGTTCCAACAATGAGAGCCTCCACCACTGGCAATATGCAGCAGAGTTCCTGTTCCCAAAAGATCTGCACCCACATTCTGCAGCTGCTGAGTTGCAGTTGCATCTCCAAGTGCAATAGCAGGTCTGGGCAGCAAACGCACATGTGAATGGCACCCAACCATCTGTCCTTCTCAATTTCTTTGGAGCATCCTGCTGAGAGGACAAGGCCAGAATCCCATCTGGTAGAGAAAGGTCTGCTTTTCTCCTCAGTCTCCTGCACAGGCAATAAAGAGTTTTTATTTGAATTCTCTGCTGCCCCTGGTGCTATGTTGTCCCCATGCTGTGTCCAAGTGGACCTGAGCACTGCCTTTCACCTAACATCCAAAGAGCCCTATGAGACAGGCCTGCAGTTGAGTGTGAAGACTACCTCATGCCAGCTCCCAGAGGATGAGTGAGGCCATGGTCAGCAAGAGGTAGGGATTTTGTTTCCAAACCAGCATGAGCCATTTGTTACTGACCATACCTCCTTGAAGCTCTACACAGTGTTGGGGCTCATTCACCTAACACTTTGGCTGTATTCACCTTAAAAAGACAGAACAACTCCATCAGTCATTTTAAATTAAAAGGTACTCAGCTTAAAACTGTACACCCTAAGTCCTCATTCTGGGTAGATATTCAGAGGGTAAAATGTCTCTGCAGTGTTTCAGCAGTAGACTGGGAGTCTCTGCCAGCCAAGAATTTTGACCAGGACTCTGGGGGAGCATGGCTGGGCACCAAAACCAGAGGTGTGTGTGCCATGGAACACTTTCTGTAAGACATGAAAGTGTTGACTCCACACTTGGGAACCTGGTGAAAACTTGGGAAAGGGGTTCTGAAGTCCAGAGATGCTCTTGCAACCCATGTCCAGAAACTGTAGTGCCAAACTGGTGTCTGGTTTCCGGAAACTCTACCTACACAGCGTTTATGAGTTCAGGACTAGTAAGGGGACTGCATCCTCTGTGGGAAGCTCGCCAGCAGAGGTACAAGAGTTGTTGCATGGGTGGGATTGTGTCCCACTAAAATAAGAAGCACACTAGCTGAGAGCATGGGTCCCTGTGCTGAAGTGTCACCCACCAGGACATGATGGTTTATTAATACATTTTCTTAAAAGAATTTTTCAGTCACTGTAATTCAGGCCAAAAATCAAGAGCAAGTAGTGGAACAGTGGGGCACCTGGAGCTCAAGGAGTCTGTTCCTCCATTATACCAAATCTGCCCCAGCAAAATTCTAGCAGAATTCTTTTCTTCCTTCATGAATAAATCATTTTAGACAGTGGTATTTCCTTTTAATTTAAAATTAAACCATTCGCTATGGGGCGGGTTGGGGGAGAAGGAGAAGAGTCTGGAAAATCACGAGTATCTGACATCTGCACATGTCAGGGAGTCTGACTCAGTCACACACCAAAAAAATGCCTGAACCCCCACATACTGCAGCAGGACCATGCTGCCACCTTCCAGTCCCTTTAAAAACCCAGGAGCTCTGAGCGCTGGAAAAGCCAGCAAACCCCGACTGGATCCAGGCCAGCTCGAAAAGCCCAAGACCTCTTGCCTCTCCCGCTCTCAGCTGCATTTTCCTTAACAAACCCAGGTCTCTTATCCAAAGGGATAAGGGGCATTGCAGGGGTGGTGGAAATGTAGGGATGGGAGAGAAGAGCGTGCGCTTGCCTCTCCACCCTCCGGCAGGCTCAAGAGCTGAGAAACATTAGCTGTCATGAACCACAATCAAATCAGGTTTGAAATATTTAGCAGTGGCTTGGAAAATGCGGTGGTGCAGCTCTGACAGGCGAGATGTGCAGACACCCATTTTCCATTATAATGGAAATATCAAGCCTGTTCTGAATATGTATAACCTAGAAAAATGTATTGATTTTTCATTCGGCATTAAAAAAATGAAATACCCTGCAGCTGTCAAAAGCCTTTTGTTAAAAGCTCATCTTTCCTGGAACGAGGTTTACCAGAATCAAGTTTTAATTGTACACAGGGTCTCTCCTCTGAAACAAAAAAAGAATCCCTGATGTTCCCTTTTTTCAGGATAAGTAGCCAAAAAAGCTCATAGAAAGACAGGACTGAGACCTGGATGACTTCCGCAAGGTGACACTGCCAGGTGAGGTGACAGTGATGGTCTGTGTGCAGTCGGTTGCACATGCACAGACACATGTGCCGTGTCATACTAAGCTGTGCCATGCTGTACTGGTTGCCCAGAAGCTGCTGGCTGGTGAGAGGCAGCTTTCTCTGCTGACGCCAGGATCACACACCACTGGGCTGTGGCCCAGCGTGTTTCACAAGTTCAACTGCTGTAAACTAGTTTAAACATGTACTCCCAGGGCCCTGGGGGGAGATATGCTGTGATCTGGGTCCTTACAGAAGCAAGAGAAGCCTCAGATGGCCCAGTGGGCATTGATGTCCTCCTGGACCCTGGGAAGCTCGAGAGGAGCTCAGCTACCCTGAGCCATGCCAGAGCTACTGGCCACAATTTGGTGTCGCTTGTCCTAACAGCAGCTTCTGTCCATTGGTCTGCAGGACTGTGGTCATGTGAGATTACAATGCTGGCTCAGAAAGGGTTGCTCATCCTGACAGGAAGAGGCATGGGAAGGGTAGGGTGGTCCCATCCTGCACCACAGGACAGGTGCACTTGGCTGTGAGAACAGAGAAAACTCAGAGCCTGTAAAGGAGGTCTACAGCAACTGCTGTCCCTGGTGCAGAAGGACACAAGCTTCCCCAGAGCCTGTCCAACTGCTGCTACAGCCTTGCATGTGAGCTGCCATCTCCCTGCAGAGCTCTAAGCAGGCATGGTATCAGCCATCCCCAGAAGCTGTGGTGGGAGGCAGGGTAGTGGCCTAGGTACAGGCAGTGGTCTGTTGCAGCAGCAGCATTCACCCATCCCTGCATCCACTGGGCATCTTGCAGGTTGCAGGGTCTCTGAGCTGCTGGTGATGGTCATGGGTGCTGCTGGGCTCCAGTCCCGCAATGGTCAAGTTCTTGTTTGGGGCACGCAAACCTTTCTAAACCAGCGGAGCAAACAGTGGTTTGTCTTTTAGTTTTATCCTCCCTCTGCATTTCCAACCACTCACCCCACCAGGGGATGTGTGAGCACCCATGGTGCAGGTGAGCAGCCACCACTCATGTGTGCTGCTGCAGGCCCACAGTGTAATAGAGCAATAGCAAACCCCATCCCTGTCAGCCTTCAACCTGCTGAAATCTGAGTGAGAGCACAAACCTGAACAGTGCTGTGAAAGAAGAGAAGCTGGCAAAGGTCAGGACACAGACCAAGCACCCTGGAATCGACTGTTTGTCTGTTAACAGTACAACGGAAAAAGTATTTCTACCTCTCCCTGCCTTGCAGGATATTTGCATTTGAAGATGAAATGATCAACCCACATGGAAATGTAGGTAAACCCATTCTCAGAGGTTTTGTGTTTCTCACTCAGCTCAAGCTTGTCTGGGGCACATCTTCTAAGGTAACCTTGGCTACCAGGCTGTCACTGCCCTTGCAGCTCTGATCCAGGATGCATATATATGCAGAAATACACTCTGTGATAGCTCCTAACTGGAATACTCTGCATAAAATTGTTTACTCCTATAGTTTTCTTCAGTGGGAAAGTAGGACTCCAAGAAGTGCCAAGAAAGCACCAGGTACAGGTTACAAGAACCACCTTACAGAACTTCAGCCCTGATCCAAAAACTGGTAGGTGAGTCCTATGGTCTGACAAAAGGCTTCAGAAAACCAGTAACAATCGCACACGTATCTTGGACTAGTGAGAGATTCCCAAGATGGCCCTGCTCCCAAGCACGGGTAGAGAGCTGTGCTGCTTTCACTGACAAGACAGAGAATGCTGACCACAAACTGATAAATCCATCCTTGGAGGGTTGTCTTCTCAAGGCAGGGAGAGTTTATCTGGCTTTTGCACAGTTAACTACAGTGGCAAGCCTTCAGATAAATAAAACAACAAATCCAACAGCAAATGAACTTTTAGCTTCTGTTCCTTTGTTTTCTGCTTCAAAGAAAAAAAATAAATCAGAATTTCTGGTTGGTTTTCCTGAACCTCCTTTGACAGCATCCCTGGTGATCTCCCAAACAAGCTTTTTTGCACCACCGAAGGGAGACGACCCTCTGTCAGACATTAGTATCTCTTTTGTTTAATAGGAAAGCTTTTACTCGTACGGTTATTATTTTTGCACTCAGTCACTGTCTGATTTCCAGCTCCAGCCAGAGGCCCCACTTCTGGCCCCACACGGCTGGGAAGTGCCCACAGTCAGGGGCAGGTGGGGAGTGTTGATAAAATCACACAACCTTTGGCTCTGTGCTTTGCTAACAAAATGTAGCAGTACTAGGAAAGAGACCAATGTTATTAAAACCAGGTAATTAGAAGAGAAAATATTTTCTTTCTTAAAAAAACAGAAGTCGCTGGTGGTGAAACCTGCCACCACTAAAGAAAGAGTTGGACAGCAAGCAGAGTCAAAGCCAGTCTGGGTGGCACTGTGCCATCACCACCATCAGCTTTATGGGTGCAAAAGTCCCATTTACTTTGGTTTCTCTGGATTTCAGATGTGCAAGGACTGAGCTTGGGAAAGGCCCTGACTGCTCTGGAAGGCTTCGCCTCACTGGAAGAATTGGGCAGAGCATTGTTTTACAGAAAAGAGCATTATCAGAAAACATCTCTGCGAGCTGGTCCCACCTCACAGTTGTGCCCAGGTTTACCTGGCAAAAGAAGACAGGGCCAGGATACCTTGGCAGCACATTATGTGGGCTCAGGGCTCCTCACAGTGCCAGTTCCTCATGCACTTTCCACAGGCGACATCATGGTCATCACTGGAGATGCCCTCCAAAGGATGTTGGTATCTCCATGCACAAAGACACAAATCCACAAACTCCTTCCCTGAGACTCCTTCCTGTCCCTGAGAACAAGGCTGTCCGCTTTTGCGAATCGGGCTAAACTTTAAGTCAGTGGGGCCCATCAGGGATTTGCCCCCTTGAATTTCATCAGAACTAGAAAGGTTGCTGTTATTTTCACACATGAAATGCAAAAAAAAGGTAAATTCCTTGAGCATGTTTGTAGTGGAGCGTGATGTGATTGTGTTGTCATTTATGGGAAATAATCGCAAGCCCATCTCTCCCTTTCCCCCCATTTTCCAGTCCAAATAACCATGAAAAATTACACTTCAATGTCAGGAGGACAACAAAGGAGGGACTTTCTCCTGCGGCTTGACTGCTTTTCAGCCCCCCTTTCTCTGGACAAAAACTACCTTCAATGCTATTTCATTTTAAACGTGATCTAACAAATGCATCTTGACAAGTTCCTTTCTTTTTTTTCTTTTAAACAGTATTTTGCACAGTTTAACCAAGCTCCAAACCAGAATCATCTGGAGAGGAGACTCATGCAAAAATACAAATGTGGATCAAGCAGCAAAACAAAAGAAAACCCATCTCCAGTTTCAGGTCTGCAGGGAGAGGACAGTGTGGTCTCCAACACGGAGACCTGGGGGAGGAGGGTTAGGAGACAAAGGGGACCAGTAGGGAAGAGAGGCTGGAGGAGACGGGGTGGCAGAGATGACGTGGCTGGAGTGCAGCAAAGGCTGCTAGGGGAGAGGAGACATAGTGCCCAGACCAAGTTTTGTGAATGAAGGGAACAGCAGTGGTCCTGGCCCACTGCAGACAACTCCCACCCCATGGGTGTCCTTACTGGGGCCAGACAATCCAAGCGCTGCCAGAAGACATAGGACAGGTTCTCCCATGGTCACCTTCCCAGCCAGCACATGTCAACCCCACACTATTCTCAACGGCTCCTGGCCCCTCTGAAGAGGTCTGCTCTCCACCAGCAGCCCTGACCCACCATTCATTTCTTGTCCTCTGCCATACATCCCTCCTCTTTGCCTGTTCCTTTCCTTCCTTGGCAGCCACCTCCTCCCTGGCTCAGTTTCCCTGTCCTAAAAACACAGAGTAAAACTGCTGGTTTTAAAAAGCAGAAAATGGTGAAGTTTTATAGAATCTCTTAGTTGGAAATGACCTTTAAACTCAACAATTCCAACCATCAACCCAGTACTGCCAGGTCACCACTAAACAGTGGCATTCAGCACCACATCTCCATGACTTTGAAACCTCTCCATAGATGGGGACTCCACCACTGCCCTGGTCAGCCTGTTCAAGCCTTGACAACCCTTTTGGGGAAGATACTTTGCCTGATGTCAAACCTAAACCTCCCATGGCACAACTTCCACCTGTCCTCAGCTACATGAGCGGAGTACAGTGGCCAGTGTAAGAGGCGCTCTGTGGTTGTTAGAACAGGCACACTCCAGAAAAATGTTTCAGGTTCACACACAAAACCAGTGTTGAAGCCAAGCTGAAGCTAGAGCTAACTTTAGCAACTCTAGCACAAAGTGCATCTTCAGAATACGGCAACTATAACAAAAGTGAGCTGTAATTAATTCATGCTTTACCTGAAGGGCTGGACATGAACAGGAGTGTTCACAACAATCTTAATTCTTCCCTGTAACACCATCATAGCCCATACTGAAACCAACCACTAAAATGTCCTTTTTCTGTTTTTTTTTTTTGTTTGTTTGTTTGTTTTTTTTTAATAATACACAACCTCCATGACTCCTGCTCTGTTCTCACCCTCCAGGATATCACTCCAAGGAAAAGTTAATTAATGTGTTGATGATCTTCTTCCTCTCCCTCCCCAAATGTTTCCCAACCTCAGCATGTTTGGAGTTCTTTAAAGCTGAGCTAAAAACTTAGGAAAGCCATAATTATACTGTCCTGATTTAGGGACAATTGAAAGATTCTTGCAGCATGTTGTACCATGAGGTACAGACATAGCCAATGGGCAAGTGAGGGCAGTGGTGGGGCTGGCAGCAGGGGAGCACGACCGGTTTGTAGTGAGAGGTCTGCAGCAGGTTTCCATTCCTTGTCCCCAGGGAGGAAAGTTTTTTGTTACAAAGAATGAGAAGATATCATCAAGGGTTATAAGGAAGTGTCTGTAAGGATGGTTTGGACAAGGGGTGAGTCCAAATGGGTCTGAAGCACATGGCCTAACTGGTTTATTCTGGACCAGATCGCAGTGATGTTGGCTGTGGTGTTGTGTTGCTGGGCTCTTCCTGGAACTTATGTCTGGGAACTAACGTGGAAAATGGCCACAAATAACGTATATAACAAAAAAAAAATGTATATAACAAAAAATAAAAGAGGATCACTGCAGGGTGTGTTGCTGACCACAGGGCAGAGCAGATTGTGGAAGCATGGGAGGGACTTGGCAGGGTTGCTTGGACCACCTGAATGAGGCAACAGATGGGGTTTCTTCTTGCTGAAGCAGATGAGGAGTGAAACTGTGCTGACATGCAGCTCGTGGTGGCAACCAAAGACTTTTCAGCACAGCACTTTGTGGCTTTTAAGGAGACTTCAAAGTGAAGGATTGAGGAGCATCCCCTGGGGAGGACAGAGAGGATATACCTGCCAGCTCTAGACTGAGACAACACTGACTCCAACAGCTGAGAAGGTCTTAACACTTTGGTCACCAGAACTGTGCGACCTCCACAGGATAACCAGACATAAAAATCACCATCACGGGAAGCTGCAATGCCAAAGCTTTTAGTGTGAACAGCTGTGGTCTCACCCCTCTGCTGAAGGACAGAGGCCGTGGCAGGGAGGTAGCCCCTCAAACACAGAACTTTGTTTTCAGCTCTGCCAGTTAACAGCCTCTGATCCATCCGCCCCACACCTTTACCCTCTGGTGTCACTTCTGCCAGTCTCCACTGAGCCACGGGCAGAGCTCTATGACACCAAACACACTTTGGGTTGGTAGAGAGCATACACAACCTATGGTATGCAGGGCAAACACCTTCTGAGTAGAACAGAGAGCAGGGACCCAAAACCTCACAGCTCTCCAGCCCTGGAGCTGTCCTTGAGGACACACTTGAGGAGTTCTGTATCACCTACCAAGACAGAGACAGACATGTCCTAGGGCTGAGCTGTCCCTTCCCAGGGTCTGGGTTAGTGGCATTGGCTACTACTGACTAGAGTGGCACTGTAGTCAGTAATTGCTTTTCCCCTTCTACTAACAAGCTTTCGGCAGCAGCAGATTTCAGCTTCCTGGAGCCAACAGGCCCTTTTTCTCCACCTCTCTTAGCTTCAAGTAATTGAAAGCGACTGCAATCTCAGCCTTGACTCTCTGGCATTCAGCTGCACTGGGGAGGTCAGGGAATGTCAAGTGAAGCCTTTCCATGCACCTCCCCACCACCGGTGCTGCCTTAAGGGCGGCAGCCTGCTCTGCAGCCCAGAGAACAGTGAAATTACAGGGGCTGCTCACAGCCCAGGAGATACCAACAGAGCTTCTCTGCAGCAAGGAGGGAGGGCTGCTTGCACGTCCCCGCACCACAGCTGGGCTGCAGAGCTCTGCTGACCCCTGAACTTCTTTTTCTCTCTTAATATGAAACAGGAGAGGGGATTTTCCCCCCCCCCCCCCAGCAAGACAAAACACTTTTCCCTATAATGCCAGGGATGTCCCCTGTCACACATCAGGGAAAGACCTTGCACTCACCATCAAATCTAAGGCACAGACAGAGAGTGCTGAATAGCTGCTCTAACTCAAGAGTGAAATTGAAAGGCAGAGGACCAAGGAAAAGGGAGGAGCACAGAGAAGCTCCTAAGGAGACACTGAACGTACTTGTGACTCACAAGCTGCTCAGCCTGTGGCCACTGAGGCAGCACCAGGTCGGTGACGGCTGGTGGGCTGTAAGGATAGAGCCTTTTGGCCACCCTGGGACACTCCTGGTGCACACGGCCCCTGTGCTTGGTTTCCTCAAATGCTAATGAGGGCATGCTGGGGGCTCAGGGATCCCAGATGCTCCTGAAACCTGGACCGAAGTACATGTCCAGGTGTTGGCTCCAGCCAAGGCCTGTGATAAGAATTTATTTCTCTCAATTACGAGCGCTTGTCCCCGGTCTCAGTTCATCAGTGCAGCGCAGCCGAGTCAATGAAAGCTCAGTAATGCACTAATCAGATGCAGAGCGACTTCCCAGAGCTGCCGGCTGTGCACCAGTGGCTGGCACCATGCTCAAAACAAGAGGTAACTCTGGGCAGCAGGTCCTCAGCCCTGCCCACTCTTCGTGCCTGGACTGTGGGTTACTCTGGGTTTACAGCCAATTCAGATGTGGTTTCCTTGTGGGGTCTGAGGCCCCGGCTCCACTCCGCATGACTGGCACATGTGCTTGAAAGCAAGCAGATGAAGCAGCCACACATGTACCCTTTAGCTCTCCTGCCCACACAGGTCCCTCTAACAGAAGGCTTCCAGCAGTGCTTTAGACATTTTCAGATTAAGGTTTAGGGTTTTTTACTGGTGTTTCATCTGAAATACTTCTCCCTTTCCACCCAAGATCATGCTGAAATAACCTGTGAATATCCCAAGCAAACAGACAAGGAATCTAAATATTGCTCTCAAAAAGCAAATACAGGACAAAACCACTGAGGAGATTTTTTCTGGTGTCCCCAGAAACTTTTGGAAACCTATATTAAAAATAAGTGCAGCAGGTTGCAGGTGACAGGAGAGGAGGAAAGGAAAGATGAAGTCCAACATGCTGTGAGCTCCCTCAGGCCTGGTGTCCTGGAAGCAGCCTTGACAGCACTGTGAGATGATCCCGGGTTTAATTTTTGGGGGTTTAAAATAAACAAAAGTACTTTCCCTAGGTTCTCCTTCCAAGGTGAACCACAGGAAGAGGCTGTTAGGTGGATCCTATGACTCCAGTCTGGCACAAGCTCCCTGACCCCAGCGTTGCTGGTGTAGCCACCACCACCGCTGCTGCAGTCACAAAGCAGTTCCCGAACTTCCCAAGCGTTAACATCTCCTGGTGAGCGGTGCAGGGGATGTTCTCCCACTGCAGCCTGCTCAAGAGCTGTATTGATCTAACATGCACTTGGTGCCTTCAAAGTTGTTTATGATCAATATGCAAATTACCCATGGCATTGATCTAGTATTAATTTTCAATTAGGGAATCCACAAGGGGTCTCCCAGGGTCAATAACTAACAATGTGAGGTAGCTCCACAGCAGCACAGTGGGATGAAGGTTGCCCCATGCCTCTGGGGCTGCTTCTGCTCCTCCTGCCCAGACCCTCCCAGGCACCAAAACCTCCCAGAAACAGACCACTGACAGCACACTTCCCGAGGTCCCTTTTCCACCTGCAGCCTCAGCCTCCCAAGCCCACACACAGAGGTCAGCACCTTGCAACCCCTGGGGCCCTGCAAGCAGCAACACAGGCTGAAGGTTGCACTCAAAACCCCTGGTTTGAGGAGTTCTGTCTGATAATCGTTCATGACCCTTCATCCATGAGGCAGCCCAACCCTGAACTGTGTGTGGCCCTCCCCAGGGTGTTGCCGAGGATGGCTGAGCCACTGGCAGCAGCTGGAACCCCACTCACCGCTCTACAGGGGACTCTGCTGCAAACCAGGTCACTCCACAAGCAGTGATGACCCCAGTAGTAATCCAGGCACACCACTGGCACCTTGCAACTTACGGCAACCCCATGGTAAGTGGTTTTAGACAACAGCCTTCAACATGTACACTGCATTTTCTGCACTAATGCAGTTATTAACAGGGCATCAAAGTCCTGGAGCATGTCCAAAGAAGAGCAACGAAACTGGTGAGGAGTCTACAGCACAAGTCTTTTGAGGAGTAGCTGAGGGAACTGGGGTCATTTAGCCTGGAGAAGACAAGACTCAGGGGAGACCTTTTTGCCTCAAATTGCACCAGGGGAGGTTTAGGTTGGACGTTAGGAATGATTTCTCCAGAAGAGCTGTCAAGGCCTCAATCAGGTTGCCCAAGGCAGTGGTACAGTCTCCATCCCTGAAGGGGTTTCAAAGCCATGGAGATGTGGTGCTGAGGGACATGGTTTAGTGGCGATCTGGCAGTTCTGGGTTAATGGTTGGACGCACTAATCTTAAAGGTTTTTTCCAACCAAAAGGATTCTGTGATTCTATGATTCTGCAGTGAAGAAAAAGCATAACTCAGTAGCAGTGCAGACAACAGTTCCTGTGAGCTGAAAGGAAGAATTCAAGGCCTAGGTATAGTGGACAAGCAACTTTCCAATGGCATAGAGCAGGAACCGAACTCTGCATTCTGCTGTTGGAACACAAGCTACATAAACCTGCACATCTCTGCAGAACATGTTAGAAGAGGAAAAGATCCTCAGGTGTGCCACACGAAGGGTTAAAAAAAAAAAGGGG
>VWZE01001886.1:13274-113610 GCA_013396675.1 Eubucco bourcierii | reverse complement strand
GAGGGGGGGGGGGGGGGGAAAGAAATAATTGAAATGGCCTCATAAATCTAGAGAAACGTGTCCCTTCCCAGAAAACAGGACCCATCCCATCAGCCACCCTCCCAACTTTCTTCCTCTCAGAGGGGCCCAGAGGAGCCGTTTGTCCTCTGAACTGGCAGCCACACTGGAGAGCCATGCCCTCCTTGCACCGGATGGACGGCCTGTGCACACCCATGGCTCTGCCACTCACTGTGCTAACCAGCACATTAGCTACCCGGGCTAATTGGTTTATGGATAACATTAATTACCATGTTGCTCATTAATGGATGAAATCTTTATTGGTTCCATTGATCAGCGGGACTTGTTAGCCGGCCTCCTAACCAATGGCGGATGTAACAAGCTCTCTTATTGGCATATCAATTAATGCAATCAATTTCTGGCCAGCGGCTGCCATTCGCTTCTCTGCTTGTTAGACTGTGGAAGACAGAGTCATGTCAAGTAAGCATTTATTTAAAGGGTTTCTAATTCTTCTTGAGCTGACTTCCCAGCAGGCTTTCTGCCACACAAGGGTTTTCTGCCTCCAGACATCTTCCCCTTTCCTAACAGTCACTGCCAAGGAAATAATTTCTGCAAAAGTATTTACTGACTTGCAAAGTAGAACAACCAGAGGGGTTGGATGGAGAAGTTGGGCTCTACAACTACCCCAACTTCACAATCAGAGAGGTGGGCAGAATTACAAATCCTCTCCTGAAGGTTGAGTAGGGGCTCAGGAGCTGTGAGAGAAAGGCTCCTTGCAGAGGGATTCATTTTAATGATAGGGTCACAATCAGAATCACAGAAACATTCAGGTTGAAAAAGACCCTCAGGATCACCAAGTCCAACGAATAACCCTACTCTACAAGGTTCACCCTAAACTGTATTCCCAAGCACCACATCCAAATGACTTTTAAACACATCCAGGGCTCCCTGGGCAGCCTGTGCCAATGCCTTACCACTCTTGCTGTGATTTTTTTTTTCCTAATATCTAGTCTAAACCTACCCAGTCGCAGCTTGAGGCCATTCCCTCTTGTTCTATCACTATTCAGCCATGAGAAGAGACCAGCACCAACCTCCCCACAATGTCCTTTCAGGTAGCTGTAGACAGTGATGAGGTCTCCCCTCAGTCTCCTCTTTTTCAAACTAACCAGACACAGCTCCTTCAGTCGCTCCTCAGCAGATTTATTCTCCAGGCCCTTCTCCAGCTTCGTTGCCCTCCTCTGCACTCACTCCAGCACCTTCACATCCTTCTTGTAATGAGGTGCCCAAAATTGAACAGGATTCTTGAGATGTGGCCTCACCAGAGCTGAGTACAAGGGGACAATCACCTCCCTACTCCTGCTGGACACAGCATTTCTAATCCAAGCCAGGATGCCATTGGCTTTCTTTGCCACCTGGGCACACTGCTTGCTCATATTCAATTGTTTGTCAATTACAACCCCCAGGTCCCTTTCAGCCAGGCAGCTTTCCAGCCACATTGCCCCAAGCCTGTAGCATTGCTTGGGGTTGTTGTGGCCCAAGTGCAGGACCTGGCATTTGACCTTGTTGAAGTTCATGCCATTAACATTAGCCCATTCATCCAATCTATCCAAGTCTCTCTGTAGAGCCTCCCTATCTTCATGTAGATCAACGCTGGCATCTAACTTGGTGACATTGGCAATCTTACTGATGACACACTCCACATCTTCATCAAGGTCATCAATAAAGATGTTAAGTGGTCCCAATGCTGAACCCTGAGGAACACCACTTGTGACCAGCCACCAGTTGGATTTAACATGGACAACAAGCCCTTTTACTTCTGCACTACCCCACCTCCAGAGTGAACCTGGACTGTTTGGTATCTTCACACAGTCCTGTCACATGGGTCTGCAGCATTCATAGCCCTCCTGGAGCCTGCACCTGCTTCATCAGCCTCAGCCTGGAACAGGAGAGCTGGGAGACACACGGACTATGACAGTTTTGCAGGAGTTTGGCAGTCTTGGCTGTGATGCTACCTGGAACACTGAGGGTAAGATAATATGCCCTTTGCTCAGATCTTTGGGGGAAGAAAGATGTACAAAGAACACAGGACCTCAGCCTCCTCAAGACAGAAACTGAAGAGATGAGCCCTGCCTTCCTGAGAAAGGTGGCAAAGGGTACAACCTGAGAGAAAAGCACAAAATTGCTGCTTGGGTGAAAAAGACTGTGAAAGGTTTCCTTTGCCATTTCTTCCATGAGCAAGATTAAAGGACTTTCAGATAACCTGACAGGAGGCAAATCATGTTCTCAAGGAGTAAGAACACCTATTCTGAGTGACTTTGTCCTCTTTTCCACTGGTCTATTGGCCAAAGAGATTTCAACAGCAGAATATGTTCAAAAAGAGCTTGGACCCTCCTTGGGGGTCAGGATCCTGTATGCCTACCAGATAGATCACAGAATCACTGTGATTGGAAAAGACGTTTAAGATCATCAAGTCTGGCCACTACTACACCATATCCTTAAACACTGTATCTAGACAGGTTTTAAACACATCCAGGGATGGCAAATTAACCACTTCCATGGACAGTCTATTCCAACCTTTGAGAACCCTTTTGGTATAGAGGTTTTTCCTAAAGTCTAACCTAAACCTCCCCACCATTTCCTCTCGTCCTATCAGTTGTGACAATGGGATTCTGTAGCCCAGGAGCATGATGGTGCCCTCAGACAGGAGCAGGCTGCCAGAGCGGGCAATGAGGGTCTCAGAGATGTGCCCCACTGACTGCCTGGATGTTGCAGGTTTTGTTTTCCTCTGGAGCAGTGTTTGCTCTGTAGCAGGAAGCCTGGTAAACATTCCCGCAGCCACAGAGGCGGATGGGAACATCAGCATGCTGCTCAGAGCTCCCAACCTCTGTCCCTTTCCCCAGCTGCTGACCTCCTTGGGTGCTGCCTGTGGCAGCATGTAAGGGCAGGGAAGTCAGCAGCTAATGGATCTGCAGGACCTCGCAGGTGAAGCAAACACTTTTTCCTATAGAATTAGATTCGGTAATTGGATTGTGGAAATCACTATCACAGGATATTGCTGTGGCCAAGAATTCTGCAATATTCACCAAAGGGATTAGCTAATTAAGGTTAATGAGAATACCTAGAGATGTAATTGCTAAATCTAACAAAAGAATTTGGGAAAAATATAAACCTATTGGGCGTTAGGGCATGTGTGAACTGCCTTCTCTCTGTGCAGGCTGACATGGGCACTCCCCTGCCCGTCACTGAAGGCTGGGGATTCTTCCCTCTCCCCAGTTCTCCAACATACCACCTCCTGGTCCTACTCAGGCCAGCTCAGCACACCCCAACCCACTTCACATGTCCCAGAGCCTCTGTAGCCCTGGGACACTGCTGGGTAACAGCTTAGAGCCCAAGGGGTGAGGCCATGGCACCACAGTATGTCTCTCACAAGGATCTCTGCCTCCATGTTGCTGGCATCTCTGCTCCCTATGTGGCTCAGCACCTTGCCTGTGCTCCCAGGAAGCAGGAGCACGAGGCTGGACAAGCAGCTGCAAAGGAGATGTGTCGTGCAAAGGCACAAAGTTTGAGCGCACAGCAGCATGGCCACATGAGAGGCGTGGGAGCTGCTTACCATCGGGGGCATGGCGCTGTTGTGCTGCACAAATCCCGTCCCACGGAAGTGATGCTGGTAGGACACAAGGGTGGGAAGCAGCAAGCAGGGCTGGCAGCTCCACTGGAATGCCAGACAACCTGCCATAGCCCTTGTGCCCACAGCAATCCTTCCCGGATGAATCCCACTCCAGATCTTCACCCAGGTGATTATGTAGGAAGGATCTTTCCTGCCAAACACAATAATAAATCAAATCTTATCAGAGCTGAACTATAAATCTGTGAAGACTCCAATAATTTCTAGCCATGGGAATAACACCACAAAAGTACTTTTTAAACTAATTACTCAGATTCCGAAGTGCTGCCCTAATGAGCCTTCCTTCTGCCCAGAACTTACTAAGAGAAAAAAAAAAAAATCTACCTTCAGTGCAGTAATTACTGCTTTCCCCTTCAAACTTCTAACTGGAGATCAATGCTGCATTTTAAGACTCATTGATTTACAATTAGCCTGGCTTTCCTGCTAAAGTGTTTTTAAAGCAGAGTTTACTTTTATTTTATTTTGAAATCTCAAAGATCTAGTTCCTGGATTTTACATCCTCAAAAGAGGTGTGCTGGAGCTGAAAAGGGGGAAGGGGGAAGGATTCTTGTTAGGCTTAGACCAGGAATAAAAGACTCAAAATATTTAAGGAACAAATATGAAAAGAAAGACAGAGGAAGAGGAGAAAAACTAAATTAAAGGAAGAGAAAGTGGAATAAAGGAACTGTAAATGGAAAGAGAAGGAAAGATGAATTGCAGGTTGAGAAAGCAGAGTCACTGTCAGTGGATCAGAAAGCTCCTACTGCCTCTGCTGTTTATCAGCTTCCTCGGGAAAAGAAGGCAGCAGCTTTTGTGCATCTCTGCAAAACAAAGCACTGGTTAAAAATAGCAGGTACAGCAGGGACCGGGCACTAACACGAGGTCCTGGCAGCTCCCGCACTCGTACAATCTGTCCCATGAGGAGAGCAGAACTAAGTGAAGCAATTAAGAATTCCATGCTGATTGCTTCAAACATGTTTTCTATGCCATAAAGATAACAGCAGCACAGATACATTCACCTCCTCTCTCCTGCCTCTTCGCATCCAGCATCATGCACTTTGTATCCCTTCCCCTGAGGAGCCCAAACACTGGAATGGGTCCACCAAGGCTGTGGAGTCTCCATCCTTGGAGATACTTAAGAACCCCATGGAGGTATCCTTGGCATGCTGTTGCAGCTGCTTGGCTCTGGGTTGGGTGATGTGACCTCCAGAGGTCCCTGCCAACCGCCAGGTGCCCAGAGTCTCCAACTGTTCTGGAGTTTCACAACAGAGCTGGGTTCTGAATCACTTTTGTGTCATTTCTGCAGGAAATGAGCCACACTGGACAAGCCACTACAGCACTCCTCAACCCTCCTTCGCCTACTACTTCTTCCACCAAAAGAAACATTTGTAAAGTCTTCTAGGATTAGCATGAGCAGCAACACAACAAGAGCCAGACCAAGGTGCAAGGTGGCAAAGAGAACTGCCTGCAAGGGTTTACAGTTTGGGAGCTGCCACAGTGCTCCAGCCTGACAGCGTGTCTGTTGCTCTCATAAATTCTGTGCTTTACTACAGTTGGGTCTCAGGAGTCAGTAGCAGATGATGATCCCAGAGTGATGAAAGCAAAGACAGAAAATAGGAAAGCCAGTAACGCCTCTTTTAAAAATATATTTTACTTTACAGGAAGCTGCTTAGCCGCATTTCAAAGACTAATATGAAAAAAGTGCAATTAAATCCTTGAAAAACTGACAGATCAGCAAAACAAAACCACCCGGAGGAGAGCACGATTGAGCCTCATTAAGAAAGAGTTCAGTCTGTTTTTAAAACCTTTCTTAACACTTAGCTGGGTACCTCTCAGCAGCGACCGCTCCCAACGCGCCTGGCATAATTAGTGTCAGAACGGAAAGGAAAAAAATCAACCTAGGAAACAGAAATTAAAACACCAGATTCAAGTGAGAGAAAAAGGTTCAGCTGTAGTGAAACCATCTAAATTCTAACAATAAGCCCTCCTCTCAGTCTGCGGCAACGGGCTCCGGTTCCACTCTGTGCATAGACAAATACCTGCCAATTAAAGAGAAAAGTGGCTGGGGCAAATTTGTTCTGTAAAATTTCTCTCGCTAACCACTCCCAGTCTCCCCAAACAATATCTGTATGGCAGTCACATCCACCCGTGAGGTCAGGTTAATGGCAGATGGACAGTAAATTACACTGACCTCGACAGCAATTAGAACTATCACCACTGACAATAAGGAAATTGAGATACGGGGACTGGCTCTACGCACTTTCAGTGGCCGGACCCCTCCATGGGCTGTCCCTGCAGATGCTCACACCTGGACCCTGCGTGTTAATCACCCGACCAGGACAGGAGCTGAAGAACTGAGATCTATTATTTTGCAGTGGGGGTGGGGATGAAACACATGGGAGATAGAAAAGATGGCAGAGAGATGAAGCCATTTTATTAAATCAGGCAAATTCTAATTTATTCTGGGGAGATGGAGGAGAGAAAATGGATTCACTCTCAGCATGCTCACTCTGCATCGTCTGATCCAATCCCGACCGCCTCGCCGGAGGGGGAGGGGGCCTCAGCGCTCTGCAGTTCTCCCATAATCTGAGAAAAAGATTAAAAAATAAGACGACTCTCCTTTTGGGTTTTGCAGGAGGCACAGGGGCTTTTCCTGAGAATACGAGGTGTTAACTCCTGCTGTCCACTGTACTGGGTGGCATGAAGAGGCTCAAGAGGTTTGTTTGCTGGGGGTGTTAAATCAGCAGCACAAGGTCCACTGCTCACCACAGTGCTTGCACCATGCAAGCAATCATGTAGGCAGAGAAACACTCATGGAAGAATGTTCTGTGGCGGTCCTGCACTCTCCACCATTCCTAATATACACCACAGCATGCACCCTCACCAGTTAAGTAGCGTTATCACCACCATTGTTCTTCAGTGGGTAAGAGACGCTGTCATGTGGGCAGCAATGAGGTTGTTGGTGCCTCAAGTTATCCATGGGTTCACATGTGAGTGCAGAGCATCACCATAACACCATCACTACCAACCTAACACTATCACTGAACCACACCACTACAACATCACCACCGAGCACCAACAGTGATCTCAGCAGTTTGCACTTCATGCCACAGTATCAGCACTGCCCTTTCCCAACCCTCAGCAGAACTTGGGGTCTGACAGAAAAGTAAGCCTGGGAGTTCATCTCCTCCACTG
The DNA here is from genome assembly GCA_013396675.1 of Eubucco bourcierii. NCBI lineage: Eukaryota > Metazoa > Chordata > Aves > Piciformes > Ramphastidae > Eubucco > Eubucco bourcierii. The sequence continues at coordinate 106,754 of VWZE01001886.1, read as the reverse complement.
CTCTAGCCAGCACTCCAGGAGGTGGGGGAGGTCACCAGCATGACCATGCAGCCAAGCTGTGGGCTCCTGCACCACTTGCAGCTGAATGGCTCAGGTTATTGGAAATGACACCGAGAACCTGGGGGCCATCATGAGCTCACATGCTGGGGACAGTGTCTGCTGTGACAGCCAGGTGGGGACAGATCATGTAGAGACATTCTCAAGTGAGGCTCATACCTGAGCTTTGTGTTTTATGGACAACGGTGACATGCACAGCTGCTCAACACAGAACAAAGCCAAAGAAATTCCCTGTTCAAGAGAAAAAATACCACCAAATAATCTTCCATGGCCTTTGGAACAGGGACCAAGAGAAAACACAGAAGCCTACACAACACAAAAAGCATCATAGCTTCTGCTGCAGGACCAGCAATTGCTGGGACTCATGCTCCCCAGACAGTGTCACAAAAGCAGCAGGTAGCTGCAATGCTCTTGCTGCCTTCATGTGGGGAGAAGGTAATTTGGGATGGACAATGCAGATGTACCCTGGAGAAATGTAAGATGCTGTTGCACAAAGCTCCATAGGCACAAGAATAGCTCCTATTTCAGAATTAATCATCAGGAAGTGAGAACAAGATGTAATTAATTACCAGTGGCCAAATAAGTTCAGAAAAACAAACAAGACTTAAGGATGAATTAGGAGAGTGCTAAAGCTAGATGGGGCAGAACGTCCTGGGTTGTCACAAGGCCATCCTTTTGTGTGGAAACCAATTGCTTGCGATTATAAAATCCACATTTTGTACAAAATCCTTTAGAAAACACACCCTGCAGGAATCCCTCCCAAAGCCATCAACATTCTCCCCAGTTCAGACCAGAGCGAGTGCTGCACTGGCACATCATGTGGGGTTCTGGGGTGAGCATGCGGCCCCTGCATCCACACAGCCAAGGAGCCACGAGGACGCTGCCACCTCGAGAGCAGCTGAGCCTCAGCAGGCCCAGGGCTCTGAGCCCAGGCTCTAACCCACAAGGCTGTACCCCTGCCATGGTGCTGGCAGGCTCCCTTGGAGATTCAGTGCCCATCCTGTCACCTGCCCTCCTGTCTCCGTGGTCAGGGCTCAGGCGCTGTGAGGAGAGCAGCAGCGACTCAGAGTTGATCTCTGTGCTGGAGTAAATTCCCATCCTGGGCAGTGCCAGGGGCAGCCCCAGCACCCATCCTGCTACCAGGACAGAGGAAGCAGACAGAAGAGCCCCAGAAGGAGGGAGAGCAGAGCTGGCTGTGGCTCAGGAAGAGACAGCTTTGCAGGAGGAAAAGACCGAAACACGATGAGAGGGGCTGAGCAGCGGCACCTGGAACACAATCCCTAACAGAAGAAATTCCTGTTTTGCATCCAACTCCAGTGTGGGCAGTGAAGCTGATTTTATGACTTATTTATTTATTTTGCCTTTGATGAACAGAAGGTTAATATAAGAACAACTCCTTGGCAAACCTTTAAGGGTAATTCAAGCGACACTGATGTGAATCAATGTTCCCTTTGTGAACGCATTACTTGGCAGAAACTGGCTTTTTGTAANGGGGAAAAAAAAAAAAAAAAGAAAAAAAAACGTCCTTCAAACCAAAGGATGAGGTGAAAATAAAGAGAGAGTCGACTGCACTTTATTCTCTTTCATAGAAGCAAATGGATTTGGTGCTTTTTATACATTAATCAATCAATATCACTGACTGTACATCAGCGGCGCAGCCAAGTTATGAATGACCTTTCTGGCAAAGAGGACACTTTTAATGCTCATAAGACTGCTCATAGCTTAGCAACTTTCCGAATTTATGCCTGCATGATTACCCCTCGGAGGCAGGCGCCCGTTAGCGCTGCACTAGATATGACAAGGTTAGTCCTTGCCAATTTGTGCAGAAGAAAGGGAATTGTTGACTGTGTGCACTCTGTTGATGCAGTTGGTTGCTGGATGGTGGAGGATGGGTTTGCTTGGACAGTGGGCAGGTAGCCATCTCTCGCCTGCCATGCTCCTTTGGACCACAAGACTCAGCCAGTGTCTGGGCTACTATGAGCTGGCAAGTGAGAGCTGTCCTGTGTAAAAATCTCAGTGAAGAGACGGAGCGAGCTGAGCCCAGACCAGTTCTCCTGAGGGTTGAAAGCAGCTGTGAGACCTGGAAAGCATTTCTGACAGCCAAAAGGCCAGTGGCACCAAGAGCCACAAGAGCGTGTGCCAGGGCAGGAGGCCAGGCCATGGAGAACATCCTCCTCTCATCACTTTGCTAGCCGTATCGAGTTGGAACTGCTTGTTGGTGCAGAGCTGGGGAAAGCACTGCCCTACACTGACAGCAACACAACACACCATGGGGAACGACCTCCAACCCCACTATGCTTTTTCTACATTACTTAACAGGAAACAAAAAAAGGATCCTGACCTCACACCACAAGGGGGTCACCACTCCTCTGTGAGCTGTCATGACTCCAGCAGGAGTGTGGTAATGCGGGGTACTGCCACACACCAGCTTCCATTTCACATTTCTGACTTTTCCTAGTCTGCGTCCCTAGTCAGATCCAGACCCAAGTGAGACCCAAGATCTCTACCTTGGGTGCACTGGCTTCAGTACACACTTCTCCTCCTTGCAGCTCCCTGAGAGAGCATGGGGTTGTCACCCTACCTGCTCTAAGAAACAAAACTCGATCATCTTGGTCATTAAGAATTACTCTTCCTACCTTTGAGAAGCATTCTGCTCTTCCATTGGATTTGGGTATTTTTTTGTTGTTTTGACTCCTTCCCTCTGAAATTTGCACCTTTTGGAGCATCCTTCAACCTGATAGGAGCCCAGTATGCCTCTTATTTCCTATTAATAAACTTTTGGGGCTAGAAGTAGATTCTCTTACCTGCCCTAGCTCTCAATCCTTGCTCTCCAGTGATACCTAGTTTTGGAGGGCTTGATCCTCTATACCAATGAGAGGCACTGCAAAACCCTACTGCACCTTGATTCTGACAACTGTGCTAGAAGTACTTTTCCTCTTTTCCCTTCACCACTGCTGCTCCCTTACGAGAGACAGCCCTCTCCCTGGTCCCACAGCCCTGAGAACTGCACCACTGGCCTCTCTTTGAACTCAGGCATGCGGTGGCACACTGCACCACCCCCTTGGCTGGCACAGCAGCAACCCAAATGAAATCAGAAAGCTTAACACTGACCAAAAACCTCTGGGGAAGAGACTTGGTCCCTGCTGAAACCCATTCACACATCAAGAACTGGGGCTGTCACCCGGAGGCCTGCACAGGATGCTTGGAATTAGTTCCCCATGGACACCCCATTTCAAGTGCAAAATGGGGTGTCCATGGGGAAGGGTGAGGGGTCCCAGTGCTCCCCAGCTGCACAGCCAGGAGAAAGAAGATGGCATGGTGGGGAGCAGGTGCTTAGTGACTCTGGGGAGCTGTTGCAGTGCTCCTGACCTCATACATGTCCTCCCTGGCCATCCATCAGTGGGAAAAGTGAATTCCAGATTGGAGGCAGTAGCGGATGCCTGCAGCCAAGTGCCTCAAGGACCTAGCACCAGTGCTCCTGACACCTTCAACCACTCTCCTGAGTTTAGGCAAAGATGACCCAGATGTTACGCCCATGGACACAAGGGCCTGCAGAGCACTGGTGGGCACAGACAGCATCTGTGCCCTGCACCCACAGGGATCTCTCTGAGCAGAAGTGCACTGGGGCTCCCGCTGTTTTCAGGGGCATGGCAGAGGAGAGCAGCCAGACTCCATGCCCTATCACTGGTCATGGCCCTGCTCCCAGTGCCTGCTCGGGGCCACCGTGTGCCTGGAATCCCCCCAACAGGGCTCTGCACTAGTGCCTTCCACCACTGAAATCCATGCTCCTGTTGTCCTAGGGCATCATAGCATCCCTGTCCCCTAACCAGGAGCAATCTGTCCTCCCCACATCGCTGCCTTCACATGACACTACTTGAGGCCTTGGGAGGAAAACCGCTTGGTGAAAGGGGTAAAGGGAAGGCACGACCCATCTCCCTCTTCTCACATCCTATCGGACCCTTGGAGATGGTGAGGCACTAGCTCAGGAAATGAGACTCAGTAGGGAAAGGTCTGCTCGCTCTGTGTCACCCACATGCCTGCTCCCTTCACTCAGCATCCCGGCTGCGACCTCTAACCCCTCTCAGACTGGGACAAAATAAACTGCGAGCAATCCTCCACACCACACACACACAAAAGGGGAGGAAAAAAAGAGAATGGGAGGAGAAAAGTGAGTAGGTGATGTGGAAAGGAGAGGTGGCTGCACAAGTGAAGTGGAACGGACAGGCACTGTGCGCTGCCAGATTGCCAGGCCGCCTGCAAAGGCCAAAATTAATGCCATTGTTTTGCCACAAAGGAGGCAGCAAAGTAGCAGCGGAGGCCAGAGAACAATCCTAAACACCAAGCCCTAATTCACTCTTCATCACAATAAAAAGGAGGATGGAAAAGGCCAGAAAGCTTCAGCTTAATTGGTAACCAAATGAGAGAGAAGTTCCCAGAAAAGCAGCAGAAGCGTCTGCCCTGGATGAATACCAGCAAGCCAGGACAGCAAAGAAAAGCGCCTGCAGTCACGCTCAGGTCGTCCCCATTTCCCTCCCTTTCAGCCTGGCAAGCGAGAGCAGGGGCCGTGCAGGGGCCCCGCACACACCACGCCACGATAAAGCCCAGATTCAGGGGCTTGAGGCTTGATGTGAGACCAGTGAGGGCATCTGGTGGGCATGTACATGGCACACGGTGCCTGCTTGGGAAAGGCCAGGACATCCCAACCCACAGGCTAAAGGAAATCTGCATCTGACACAGTGCATAGGAAAGAAACAATGTGTGGAACAGGAAAAAAAAATTAAGTATTCATTTACTTAATGAAGTGGCTGCAGATGGATCAAAAGGCTGAGAAGCTGAGAAGAGGTGTAGGAAGAGGCACCTGCACAGAAAAGGAGATGATTAGAGCTGCTTGGTATGAAAAAGCAATAAGGTGGCCTTGACAGGAGCATCCAGATGAAGAGTGGTTCAAGGCAGTTGGACCAATACTGCTCCTCTCATCCCCCAGTCTCTAGAGAACTGACAATGAACAAGGAAAAAAATGCAAATTTGAAGCAAATAGAGATAATACTTTCACATACGGCTCCCAATTAACCTTTGGAACTTGTGGCCTCAAGAAATCACTGAGGTCAAAACAAACTATGTGGCAAGGGCATCAAGATATACAACTCAGAAAAGCAAACTGACTATTTGGAAGAAACAGAAACCCTATGAATCAAACTTCAGTAGGAATAAGGATGAGGGCCTTATTTAAGATAGGTTACAACTTGTATAGGGGTGCCAAACTTCCTTCTGCATCTGCTAGAGCAAGACACTAATGTTGCCAGACTGGTTTCCTGCCCCTCTGCTTGGCATGGGCTAGCACTATTGTGCTGAAACTGCACAACTAGGCAGGCAGCACAAGGCCAGGAAGGTCTGCCTGGTTGTCTTGCCCCACAGGACATTGGGATGCTGCAGTAGGACATGGTTGCATCTCCACTTGAGGAGCACAGCAAAACCCAGGACGCATATTATGCACTGACAGACCAAGCTGGAAGTTTGGTGTTTCACACAGTCCAGTGAGGCAGATGGTTTGAAGCAGAGTTCTCATTCTGCATCAGAAATTACACCTAGGAATCAGCAACTGCCAAGCCCAAACACTGGACCTTCCCATACAGCCGCACCTCAGCAAGGGCTTGAGCGTGAAGCCTGGCAGGCAAGTTCCCTCTCACAGCCCCTCCTCACCCTACTCCATTGTATAAACAAGTTAAACATCCTTGTTGCCTCTGAACACAAAGAGTCAATGTTTGACTGACTGAAATTTTCTTTCTGCCACCATCCCCATCAAAGGTGTTAGTGGGCAAGATCATAGGACAGAAGACATCTGGGTATCAGCAGTTCTCCATTGCAGCTCAGCTCCCTTTTAGCTCAGGTCAACAGCAGAACAGGAAGAGACTCTGAGTTAATACATCAATACAAGCATGCAAGTGAGGTAACTCTCTAAACTCATTAACCTGTTCACACAGAAGGCAGCATGGTAATTCCAGACGTATTTAATTTGAAGCCCAGTAGTGGAGAAAGGGAGAAACAGCAAAGCGGCAATAGCTGGAACAGTTAAACCTGTAGGAAAGACACTGGAGGTAAGCTGCTACCATGTGATACCACGGAGATGAACATTATAAATTGGGGTCGACAAGTGAAGGAATAGTCACTGGAGCATGTGTCTAAGTTTCTGGAAGGCTTATTTTATTCCTTACCACCAGGACATCACAGTAGGGGGTCTCAGTCAGACACTGCACCTAAGTGAGTGTGAGATTTGGTCAGAAGCAGCATGGTCTTGCTGATAAGGCTTTAAACATGAGGTGAATTTGCTGCTAAAATGAATGCTGTGTTCCTCACATTGACATCAAACCCTTCTCCAACACATCTTGACACAGGACTGAAGTACTCATTGCTGTTCAACCTGCAATGTCTTCAAGATTTTGCTGATTCATTGCCAAAATAGAATCAGTTTGGAATTCAACCTGCACCATTGCAACAACCATCCTGAACTCCCCAAAAGAAGAGTTCCTTACTTTAAAACTTGAAGGGAGACAGGGGAAAGGAGAAACAGCAAAGAGAAGCAGTAAGTGCAGCTAGTACTGGTCTCAGAGCTTTTGGTGACCAAACTCAGTGTCAAGTGTGAGATTACAGGGATAGGGATGCAGCTCTTCTGTCCCGAAGGCAATAGCAGCTGCTCAGGAGAGATGCTGTGCTCCCACAAATTGCTTTCAGTCTGGCTTTGGAGTCTGTTTTGATGGGGGAGGAAAAACTCAAGTAGGAGAGAAACCAGTAGTTTCTCAATGCTTCATTCCAGCATCTGGTGATGTTTTCCCCTTCACTTTCCTAAGTGGAAAGGGCTTTAAGATGCAGCTGAACAAGAAAAACATTCTGGAACAAGTCAGCCGTCAGAGCTTCCTCTCTTTCTGCTTAATGAAAGCCATGAGCTCCTGGTGACAAGTGTCTGCTGGAGCTAGATGGGGACTTTATGAGATTCCTGCCACGTTTCAGTGATATTGCAACGTGCCTTTGGTCTGCCTGCCCCAGCCCAGCTATCTAACCACTTCCTTCCCGCCAGGCGCCTCCCATTAGAGACTTTCATTAAGCGAATGCTTGGGGGTTTGTGCAGATTTGTTACCCCTCCCCTGCTTTACCAGGGGCACATGAAAAAAAGTCATGATAAACTTTAATAAAAACAAAATTAAAATGATTAAACCTTTCATATCCTTTAGAGATTATCTATTCACTGCTGGTTGGTCAAAACAGAGCTGAGGCACTACTGTTTTTTACTTCAAACTCAAAACCAACCCCAAAAAATAAATAACAAAGGAAACTTGCTTCTGCCAGATATTAAATGGGAACCAAGTTTATCCCTGCACTCTGTGAAGCCAGATCTGAGCAGCTCCTGGCATCTCATGTACACAAAGATGCAAAGATGTTGCTGGGATGGGAATAGCCTTCTCCAAAAATGAGGTAAGGGAAAGGACTCAAGGATGAAACAGGTACAAATTATGCTACAGTAACACCAGGGCAGAGTTCTCAGTTCCTTAAAGGGACTGAATTTCTCAAAGTATGCGTCTCTCCTCATCTCTTCTGACCTTCCAAAGGAGTTAGCTGTGTCCAGGAACCCTGACCCACGGCTGCAGGAAGATCTTCTGCTGGGTTATGGTAATGCTTAAAGCAATATGAAACCAAAGCAGAACCAAACATTTCTACCTGCCTCTCTGTCCATCCATGAAAGTGAGAGTTCGCTATCTGTCTGGCCTCTAAACAGCCTCCAGAGGAGAGGCCCTGTTCATCAATACCATGACTCCCATCAGGAACTTGCTGGGAAGGTAAAAGGTCCTTAAGCCATTCAATCTACTCAAAAAAATGAAAAAATTCCAAGGTTCCGCAGAACAACAAAGGGGAACGCAACAAGCTACCCTCCTGCTTTAAATGAACACACATGGCATGAGATCTTGGAAAACAAGAGGATAATCCTGCAGGTGGGGGTATTTGATGGAGCTGGCACAGAGATCAGGAATTCTGCAGTAAAGGGGAACTGCCAGTTTAATCAGTTGGATGTATACAGGCCCAGGAGCTGTTCTCCTCTCTGCTGCTATCTCACGTATATTATTGCACCATGGGTTAACGTTTCCTCAAAACAGGACAATAGCTCCTCTTACTCCCCGTGTCTGACAGGAGATGACAGACACAGATTTCCTCTTCAGACAGCGAAGCTGTTGCGTGCACCAGCCAAAAGAACAGCCCCCAGCAGAAGGCTGGGCACTGGTGACAAGTCCCCATGGTCTCCTGGCCCTCTCCCAAGCACCTGCTGCAACATGGACACAGCACCTCCTTGATGAGTCATGTCCCAGTGATTTGGTTGGATTTACATGCTTCACTTGGGAAACAAAGACTGAGTAGGCTGCTGCCTTCAGGGGGTTACAGAGAACATATTGGGAAAATACAATATTGGGTTGCGAGGAATGAGAGAGGTAAAAAGCCTGGGAGAAGCTAATGAAGCTGGGCAGCACTTGATGTTTGCACACAGGAGCTTGGATTGTCATTTGGGTTGTCAGATTATTAAATGTGTCAATCAAGGAAAAGCCTGGAAATGGCAAGGGGAAGCGTGTGAAATGAGGTTAGCTGTTACACATCAGCAGAAGCAATCTCGTTTTGAGGAGCAGAGGGTGACTGGAGGCGGCACAAGACCAGCGGAGCTTCTCCAGCCATAAGAGCAGGGGCAGTGGGAGGAGATGGCATCCTATCACTTAGGAACTCTTGCTTGCACTATCTGGGACATTTTACACCAGTATATACCTTGCACATTGCTCTTCCCTAGCCCTCTGCAAGGGCTACACATTCCAACCAGACAAGCCTGTGCATGGCCAGCAAAGCCAGAGCTGCAGTGTGCTTTAGGCTGGCAGATGCCAGAGCACAAACTCTGCACGCTGTTCTCCTGCAGACACTGCATGAGTATCTGCTCTGGGAAGTTTTTAATTGTTATGTGCAATTAAGTCCAACAGAAAAGTGGAGACAGGCTTATAAAAGCGAACTAATTATTCCTTTCTGAAACCTTCCATTACCTCTATCAGATGTAGGAGAGCAACATGTGTGTTTCTCCAGCATTAGCCATGACCACATCTTCTTTAATTGAGACCAAGTGGAGGACACCAGAGCTTAATAAATCTGAATTATTTCGAGCAGGGAGAAATATCATTTGCTATCATCCATTTTTATTTCAAAAGTCTTAAAGTTCCACTGAAGTATGGAGCCTGCAATCACAAAAAAGCCACTCCAAAGGAGTATCTCACATCCCTGTTGTAACAAATTACATCAATAATTACTCCATGCTTGACAACAGTGAATGAGGAACATCTTGCATGGTTGCCCACTCTCCAAGGTGGGAAAAATCACAAGACAGCACCCCTCATAGGATATTTCCATGAAAGATCTCTTTTCTCACCTTTTGTTTCAATTCATTTTACAGCTGGTTGGTAGCAATTCCTAAGCTCAGGGCATAGTCAACAAGGGAAGGGAGGACCTGGAGAGTGAGGACTTCAGAGTGCTTTGAGGAAGAAGATAAAGCATCCTGCAAGACCTCAAGCCCCCCATTTAAACCAACAAACATAGCTGACATGAAACCTACCTTCTGCTAAAAAGAACATTTTCGTCTAAGAGCAACCTTTTCATACTTCAAACCACAGCCTGAGCATTTCATGAACAAATTTGCTCTGATCACAGGGAATTCACTTCCCCTCCCCTCCACCATCACCCCTCTCCTGACTGCGATGCCTTCACGTCCCTGCTGCAGCTACAAAACTGCTGCTGAGAAAGAGTAACATGAGCATGTTCCTTCATACGACTCAGAGTGGAAACAGAGGCGCGAGTACCATATGAGCACCCAGCTGCCTGCAGGCACCCCGGGCAGAGCTGAGCCTGAGTTTGGTAACTACTATTTTTAAAGTACGTGGGCTTTTCTCCTCTGGTAACTGCTCCAGCTGTACCTCAGCTCTGTTTACATTCTTGGTTTCATTAAAAATCACATCCTGATTTCAGTCTACAGTTTGCAGCCCTTCAGAAGGTCAGATACTGAAATATAAGGCAGGCATAGATGGACAGTGCTTGGGGGCCAGGAAGAGGGGAGAAGCAGGAGCCACAGAGTATCTTCTCTCAAAACGAGCTCTGGGGTTCAGTAGCTTCCAGGGAGCTACCAGAACAGAGCTTTACAGTACAGATGTTCCTCTAAATAATTGTAATCAACCTGTTTGGAATGAGGAGAGTGGCAAGTCCCTTGCTGCCTGCTGGTAGAGCAAGCAGTAGGGATGCTCCAACAAGGCTGGGCATAGGATGCTGGGCAAGGATCTCACTGCTGACACCCCTCCAGCCCCATTCCTGCTCAAACAAAGCGGTTTTTGACCACGCTTGGCTGAGTTTAATAGCGGAGTCTAGAGAGCCTGCCCTCACCCTTCACACAATCTCTTTGTGTTTTGGAGGAAGATGGCTGTGAAGGATTTGGCAGAGGTCAGCAGGACTGCTGAAAACAGTATGTCCACCATAGGGGACTGGTTCTCTGCACTGAAACAGGGAGACTGAGGCAGCCTCTGGAGAACGTGTCCAGCAAAACAGTTCTTCCAATGGTTCAACACTTCTTCATGACAGGTAGGATCTCTGGCTGGCTTAGCCTGGTCTAAGGGGAACACTTCCATTGCCATAAGGACAAAGAGGCTCTCCAGAAGTATATAGTGCTAAGACAAAATGATGTGGAGTCACACTCAACAGAACACACTGACCCTTTTTTTTTTCAGCCTTCCTATGGATTTTCACAGTAAAGACACAACTTCTATAAAGAGTCTGTAGGGTGACTCTTGAAGTCGAGATATGGTCAGTATTTCCCATGAAGTATTACACAACTTGTGGAAAAGTCATCTTATTCATCCCACAAAGCTCTGTAATGGCCTCCAGCACAACTTTAAAGATCAACAAATGTGACTTTTCCAGGCTCAGTTGCCACATTTTTTTGTTGTTGTTTTGTCAAAAGCATTCTCAGCACTCCCATAGGCTGTGTCTATGCTGCAGTACACAAACTGCCTTGGAGAAGGAGGAGGAGAAAGGCACACACCTTTTCCTCACTGTGGTCTGCTCCAACTTGGACAATGCAGATGGTCTCAGCCTCAGCCACTTGTGCCCCAGGGGAGGAACCTCTCCTCCAGCCACAGTGGCTCTGCAAAACTTGCTTTTACCAACACAACTCCTTGGCCATACAGGTTGCCCTCTGCATTGACATCTGCCAAAATCTGTTTCCTTTATAAGATGTCAACAAACTCAGGACCTACAGGAGAGGATGATCAAAATGAAACTTCAGGGCACCGTAAAAGTCAAGGTGGCCTCTTCCCTCATGTCTGTCTGATCCTTGTGGATCTAGTCATCGTCCTGCAGAGCCCAAGCAAGATGTGTTTCCATCTGAGGAATCTCTGGCCAGGTTTACCACAAGCAACAGCATTTTCTTCTGACTTAAGGAATGTGTCACACATCAACACATGGAGCCACACAAAGCAGCAGCCCCTGGCCAGAGATGCCTAAGACTCTGATGCAGGTGAGGAATGCAGACACCTGACAGGCACCTGATGGGACTCCTGTCCTATAAACTGTGAAGAGTGGGCAAACTCCCTCTGCTCCTCTCACAGGAGACAGCCACAGAAAGGGAGAGCAGAGAGAGATGGAAAACAGAAAGAGTCAGAAGGGATAGGTAAGGGAGGATGCAGATTAATTATGAGCAGCACTTGCCTAAGGAGAAACAGGCTGAGCAGCAGGGGCTGTAACAAATCCCCACCCATGGGGGTGGCAAGTGAAGAGCGATGAAGGGTGCACTGGAGCTGTGCACGTCCCTGCACAGTGTGGGCTGCAGATGAAGGCAGTCCTGCTGCAGAGCTGCTGCTCCACACAGGCTGTCCCACTGACAAATGGCAGCCTGTGCCCCCTGCCTTCTACAAGGAAATGCTTTCAAAGCCAGGCTTAAAATTTGTTGCAGGTTGTTTCACTCTTACTCCTATCATTACCTAATGAGTCATAAGTGCATCCACCCCTACATCTTGAGAACATTTTGGTTTTTATTATGGGCTTTTTTTCCCCCCTCTTCTCTCAACCCCCATCATTAAAAATCAATTAGCTTATGGGTAACGTTACACAGATGCTTCTGCAGCATGGGGCTGACATCTGCAGTGGCAGCAGCCCAGATAGTACAGCAATAGATGTCCAAAAATACCCCACAGAAGAAAACAAACCCCCAGCCCTAAAGCTGTACTCTTTCTGAAGAACAAAACAGCTGAACGTCCGGCCTGAGCCCCGCTTCCCTGTCTCCTGCATAATTAGCACACTCCTCAGAGCAAGCAGAAAAGTTTAATTGTCTTTAATTATCCAGTTCAAGGAGGATTGGGTTTCTTGCCTGATGTCCATATAATTTCCCTGCCAAAGACTTCATCATCCCTTTACTGGAAGCGGAGTGCAGATTCTAAAGCTCTCTTCCATAAAAGACAGAGAAGTTTCAGTGAGGGCTGTACTGCTGGCAGAGACAAAGGTCCTTGTGTCTACCAGGCTGTTGCTCAGGCTGCTGCATGTATTTTCTGCGGGGTGGGAGGGAATGAGTTGCAACTAATGTGCAATCAAGAACTATCACAATTACAAATGTAAATGAACAGGCAATTGGCACTGACCTTTGTAGATTGTTAGAGGACTAATTAAGGTGTGATCAGACGCTCTCTTCCAACAGATTGAGATGCATCCATACAAGCCAGTCTCTTCCCACCGTCCCTGAGGCAGCAGTGCTCCTTCCTACAGGCTTGCTCACATCAGTGAGTATACACACAGAGAACAACCTGGTGTCTAGCCCTGGCACCTGCTCTGTGCCACAGAGCAACAAGATCTGAGTGGGAAGAGCATCAAGGAGCTTTGCTCAACCAGTCCACGCAGTCACATTTAGCGCAAAGCTACAGCACAAGGCTGAGCTACTCCTCATTACTGCAACCAGCAGCTCTAGGTGAAGTTGGGGATGAGTAGATTGGCACAAACTGGATTAAGTTATAGAAAGATAAAGGAAACAAATAATTTTTAATCATATTTAGCAAAGCCACAAAGGTCTGTAGCAGCAATGATGGTGGCTGCTGTGTGCCAGCACCTTGACATGGGTCATGGGCTGGCCCAGGAGTCCGATATGGAAGCACCCCATCAATTGGGAACTCAGGATCTCTCACATGATCCCTTGTGCCCACTTGCTCAGGGTCTCAGCACACCAGGCTGAAGAGCAAGCAGAGGTATGAGGTTTTGCACTTCTGCTGAAGCAAACCAGCAGCTGGCTAACCAGCCAGAGCCGCAGTGGAAGGGAAGGGTTTGTGCCAGCGCAGACTTCCCTGAGCACTTGAAGCTCTACAGGTAAAGACGACAGGTATTAGTCGGGGTCCGGCTCAGGGTTTCAGCCTCATTTATCAGGTTTTGAGCATCTCCCAGGATGGGTACTCTACAACTTCCTCAGGCACTGCTCCGGGACAGAGGCACCCTCTCAAGGAGGAGTTTTGTGGAAGGTAGAGAAGCTGAGACGAGGCTGCTGTGTTTTAGAAGTCCTCAGAAAGAGCAGTGATAAAAAAGGGGGAGTCACTCTAGAAGAACACACAAACTGATGTATTCCTAGGGAAACTGAATTCAAAATAAAATGTAATTAACTAGGAGGGGGAAAAGAATCACACTGATGATTACCAGGGAGGAATAGCAGCACCAAAACAAACCACTGCACTTGTAATGCAGCAAAGCAGCAAAAATGTCATTGTCCCTTGAGCCCCTGGTAGAAATGTGTCACTGATAAGAAAAGCACTTTCTGCTCAAGGTGTCTGAAACACAGGGAAGACTTTCTCGTGTTATCTATTACCACCAGAGACTCCTGTCAAAAGACAGTGAAGAAAGTCCATCCATCCCTCAGCAAAAACACTAAAAACCATAACAGGGGTACAGCAGGGACACCACTGTGTTACACAGGAGGAGGAAATGCAGAGAGACAGCTGCAAATCTCAGCATAACCCTGACACAAAGGGAGAGCAATTCCAATGCTGGCAGCATGTTGCTGTGAGGATCCCCTGATGAAGCCTCCCCAAGCAGTGTGTGCTGCTCTAGTGCATGGGTTGGACAGCCAAACATCCCAGCACAGTCCAACCCCAATAAAAATCACACACATTAGAGGAGTGAATTCAAGCCTAGGGACAGGTGTACTTCTACACATCACTGACACCCAAACTACAGAAAAATAAAGCTAGCCAGTTAAATGATAAATAAGAGGGAAGGATGTGTCTGTTTAAGGTGCATCTTTTTACACATGAAGAAATTCCACTGAACAAATCCAAGCCGAGAAACAAATTATTGTTTTGCCCTGTAGAAGAGCCCTCTGTGAGGACTCCCTCTGGGTGGGGGCAGTACCCCCATCTGCCCTGACACCTGGGAGCTGATGCACTAGCCTGAGCACCCATCAGCAGCCACAGTATCTGCCCAGATGCAGTTTGTAGTATTGCAGCATGTCATCCCTTGGGATACATCCTCGGCCTGGCCTGGGGTGACAGGGCTGTCCCAATTTCTGTTTGAGTTGGTTTTCTGATTCCATAACAGGTTCAGAACAAACAGCAGATGAGAGCATTTGTTCTCCCATACAGGGGTACAACTAAGGCTTCTCACCCAAAGTCAACTCACATCACTGCAGGGATAACCAGACCAGTGCCCTGTGCCTGTGTCCACAGATGCCAGCAATGTGTACCTGCTTAGTCCTGCTCAACAATGGCCTAAACAGTATTTGAAATTAAGTATCTCAGGTCAAAGTGACCTGCAAAACACACAAAATACTTCCTCACTTTGCGTTCTACACAGTCCTACCCTTAACTCGTATTTTTAACCTTTGAAATAAAATATGATGAAGAAATTCTTAAGCGTCTTGTTTGCTGCCAGTTTCTGCTGAGGAACCAAACAAGCTTAAACACAATTATAACAAACCATTTGACAAACTAAAATATTTTTCAACTCAGATTTCTTCCAGTGATTTGTCAAGGCTTTTAGCTAAAGAAAAAAAAATCCAAACCCACAACATTTTTTTAAATGGTCAACAAATAATTTTCCCTCTCAGATGGTCAACTTCTGCACTCCCCGTACCTGCAATTTCATGGTCCTGGTAGGTGCACAGGCAGAGATAAGGTTTCTAAAGTAAAAGGCAAACAACAACTTCTAAAGTAAACAAAGATTTTCAAGACTGTTCTGTGTATTACAAAAGGGCACAGAAGGTTTCTCCTTCTGCGTTCACTTTGTTTTTAAGAAAACTCACAAACCATACAACCTCGGCCAACATACTCCTCTTGAAATCCAAGTATTTTTCTACTGTGGAGTACAGCAGGGAAGCAGAGCGGCTCTAAGAGCTGCTGTCCCCTCTGGGATGGTGCAGCAACCACAGCATGCCTCCACTGTCATCATGACCTTTAGGGAAGCGTGTTCCATGCCCTCCACTCTACCGGGCCCCTGAGTTCACAGAGAGGTCACTTTTTTACATGAGACTGAATTTAACTCTTAGCAAAACAATCTGCTGCTCTACTTTTCAGGTGTTCTGCGACTAGTTGAGATCCTTGTTACTAACAAAGATGACAGCAACACAACCCAGGTCTCAATTTGAGAGATACTTCCAAAACCCACACGTATTCTTCAGCTGGTGCTTCTCTGCATTCCCAATGCCTTTAAGCTCAGATACCCTCACTGTCTCTACGTGCAGTAACTACAGAATGCCAGCCCCTCAGGGTCCCCTTCTGTAAGATTTAATCATTTCCACAACAGTCATGGAAGAAAGTCCTGGTTGAAACTGGTATCCTCCCAGCTACAGCATCTTTACGTATCTGTCTGCACACGTATCAGCAGACATGGGCAGGCTCCCCTCTCCCTCCCTCCTAAAAGAACTTCATGAGACCTTGTTTTTTTAATAACATAAAAACTTAAGTCTTTATAAACAGAGATAATGTCTGTTCTGCCCAGCCTAGCTGTCCCCTTTAAGACAGTTTCTCTTTCCAGTTTCTGGTTGCAATCTCTTTCCTGTTACCTGTTCTTTCTGTATAAGCAAATGCTTCATTTGAAACCTTCATCCTATCCATCTTGTCAAAACGAAATACAAACACTTGCCCCTTCTGCTGCCCAGCTCTTCCAATCAGCTACATTCCCAGTCCAATATGGCTGAAGTATCAGAAATGAAAAATGTGCTGGGCCAAGTTTTCGCAGTTGCTCAAGACATCACCGGACACATGGCAAAATATCAAAGTACAGTTTGTAGGTCTGTTAGAGTCATCCAAATGTGATGGATATCTTCAGGTGCTCAAACAACATCCTCCTATTTAAGACACTAACCTGAACAAACACACACACACGCTTGTCAAACCTGTGTGCAGTTCATGGGGACAGAGGGGACCACTTAGGAGTACAGGCTGATGCTCATGTGTAAGTATTTGGTGCTTCAGAACCACCACTCGCAACCCCAAAGGGCAGAGCTATGTTGGATGTCATATGTACAACACACATCTCAACCCACATCAGGGTAGATGGGACTTCTGTTACTGGTAAGCAACAAGCATCACCCCCGCAGCCGGGAAGAGAAATGAAGAAGACACTGAGATTGCTGGTGGGTCTGATACTATGAGTCAAATCCTGTGATGCAGAGCCTGACCTGTCCGTGCAATGGAGAAACCACTCACCGGCTTCAGCAGCTGGACACTTCCGGATGGTGAAGATCTGTCCCAAGTCTTCCTCTTCTTCGGGGAGACCTTTCTGGAGACGCTGCAGCTTCCGTAGGCTCTCGCTGCGCTGGTGTTTCATGGAGCGCACGTGCTGGATGAGGTTCAGCTTGGCCTTCGTGGAGTAGTTGCAGAGGACACAGTGGTAATAGCAGCTTTCACCCTCAACCCCACTCTCGTGATGCTGAAGGTGCTGTGAAGAAGAAAGCAGAGAGATGCGAATTTCCTTTATCATCTCCAGTCTCCCTGGGTTACTTTACCGTAAATTGCTAAAAGCCACCTGGGAATTAAGTAAGAAACCACATTTTGACAAAGACACGGTGAGATCAAGCCTGTTTATTCTCAAGATACCACGTGTTCTCCTGCTAAGAAGCAAGAAAAACATAACCCACTGAAATAAGCACAGAAGTGAAAATCAAGATAGGCAAGATCATCTCCTTCAGAGAAGGAAAATACCACATCCAACATTAACAACTCCTCATGACCTTTGTATGGCTAATTCTTTCACATTTAAAGCTTATCCTGGGAGGGGATCCAACTTTACGTCAACCATTAAATTTGATAAATTCTCATTGAAAACTAAAAAGAGTAAAACCAAAGCAACCCTAGAACACAGAGAACCCATTAGATGGAGAGGTCCTGGAAACGGTATATGGAAGTTTAGTGTGGAGCATGTACCATCCTATCCATCATCCTGTACTCCATTTCCTGGCATCTAGGTTCAGCAGGACCCCTTGGATGTGAAGAAAGCAGCAGCTTGGCCTGGAAGATGGTCATGACAGAGATCCAGGCTGAAAAGCCAACTACAACCACGCAGCTCACGAGAGGTTAGCACTCAGAAAAAACATTTTGTCACCATCGGAAGCTGTGCTGTTGCAGCCAATTCAACACTGCTCAGAGTATTTTACCCTGATTATTTGTCAGAATCTAACAATTGTCTGGCACACTGGTCCATGCTGCCAGGAACACCAGCAACTTTCTTATATCACGAATCCCAGTAATTCTTTTTTAAAATCAGAGGGAAGAACTTGCTGCTCAGCTGTGCTGGCTGCCATGGCACAGCCACTCTACCTTTGGACTGGGTAGCAGCAGGGCTGAGAGTTCACAGTAACATTCCTACAGTAAGGGTTTATCGCAAGTTATAGAAAAACAGATACCAGAGTCAAATGACACCAAAGACCCATTAGTGAAGGGTATTTGGTGTTTCCATCACACGCCTACATTTCAGAGCTAAGTAACAATCCCTGCCAGCTTCTCCCACCCCATTTCAAGACCTCTTTTTGTCCCCTGGATCATCTCATGAAGCATCCTCTGGGCCCAAGGCATACAAGGAAGGTGATTTGGACAAGGTCTCAAGGTTTGTCAATCAAAATTATTGCTTACGTGCAGCCAGGACCTTCTGGTAAAAAAATCTGACATGTATTATCTCAGTTACAGCTAAGATAAGATTAAAGACACATATTACCCCGTGCTGTGTGCTTAGCTAACACGGAGGAAGGAGAGCCCTCTGAGTCTAGGAATGATTAAAAATAGGGTAGGAGCTGATGCTGAGGCTTCTGATTGGAAGGGCAAGGGAAGAGAATAAATGTATTCTAGATCTGGCTAATTAGACCAGCCTCTTTTGGGATTGCGATGTATTTAATTAAATTCACTGTAATATTTGAAGAATCCACCAGGGCACTAATCCCACCGGTGCCCTCAAAAGATTTTTTTGCTGTTTTCCCTCATAAGAACTTCTTCCTCTCATTTCTATTGTTTGCATGCATTACCCTCTTCCTGAGTCAGAAAGAGAGAAAAGGCTTAAGACACAAAAACCCTAAGGTTCGTGAGACACAAGAGCCACACGACTGGCCTCGCACAGCCCAGTTTACCTCGCCTGGCTCTGCCCTGCTTGCGTCAGATCTTGGCAGTAACAGCTCCCTACTGCTCCATCTTGCTGTGGGCTGGACATCCTGATCCAGGAGAAGCACATTGAGTCCCAGGGTCTTACACCAGCAAAAGTGTGGCAAGTCCCAGGGTCTTGCTTCAGGAGACACCTGGCAAGCCCTGGGATTTCACTTCAGGAGATGTCTGGCAAGCCCCAGGGTCTTGTTTCAGGAGAAACACAGCAAGCCTTGTCCTCTATCCATCGAGAGACAGTCAGGGGAAGCCCCCCATCCTACAAACACCATGCCGAAGCTCAGAAAGTGCCAGTGGGCTAAGGAGTAGCTTCTGTGAGAGGCTTAGGAACCCCCCCAGGGAGCAATTAGAGTAAAATCCAGTCACAGGTTCAAGGAAATACTAAGGACATGGTCTCTGTGGGAACCAGAAGCACAGTCTCATTTAAAAGAAGATTTTAGGAAAACATTTGTTTTAAACAGTTTAATAAACATGTCTTATTTTCTGCTCTTTTTCTTTTTCTTTTTTTTTTTTTTTTTTTTTTTTTTTTTTTTTTGTTCCCACTCCATGCATGTTCAAATATCCCTTGCACTTGGGTCAGCTTCACCTTCGCCTGTTGTGCAGGAGGAATCAACACCTGAGGGTACCAACACCACCAAGTCCACCCTGGACATAGGATGGCTCACATACCTTCCTCTGATACACATCAGACTTCCAGCAGAGGAAAGGAGCAGGTCAGAATGAGACAACAGGACAGACAAGCCTGTACTAGCTGGGAGCGATGAACCACTGGACAAGTATGTGTAGTTATTGTCCATCACACTGCAAAGCTTTCCCCTAGTGAGAACTTATCCATATCACAGAAAACAAATTCAAAATATTAAACTAGAACCTTGTTAGAAGACAAATCAGGTTGAAAATCAAAGGAATATATTATATTGTTCCTAGGAAACCCAACCAACTTCTGTCAGAGAACATTGATTTCTGCAAGTCTAGGGGGGTGTTTGCCCCCTCCCTCTCAATGATAGGAAACTTCCAACATCTGGTTCTTCACGCATGGCATGCAAAATATTGATCAGGTTTAGTCAAAGCTCCACTTTAAATCAGAAACAGAGAAACGCTCTGATGGAAACCATACGGTTTATGAGCGTAGTTCCCAGGGGACAGGGGTTGTTCCTGTACGCACACTAACTGCAGCACCATGCCACTCACAACACCTATTCCTTCACGCAGATCAAACCAAAGCCTGCCCATCTTCACTTGGGAAGTGCTGGGGTCTCCGGACAAAGTCATGTTCTCTCTTTGGTGCAGCAATTAGTGCAGAAAGATCCTGCTCAGAGACCTCATCTCCTCCATGTGCTGTAACCCCTGCACTGCCTGAACCTGAGCTTCACCACAGACCTTCCCCAAAGAGCACCAATCCCTCATCAACTTGCTAACTTTGGTAATTTTATCTCAACAGCAAGAGCCCTGTCTCTACCCCTCACACCCCAGCACAATCTTCTCTAGGCACACCCACACTGGAACAGGACAATGAACAAACCTCTTGGACCACTGACGTGTGTAAGGCTGGTATTACATTGGAGGTGTCACTGGCACTACCTTGCTGGCAGCTGAAGCCTCTCCTTCAGCTTCTTATGAGTAAAAAAGTTATTTTGGGGTGACTCTGTACCACACTGCACTCATGCCCAACATGATCTACTCGATCAGCATTTCGGGACAGTTTAAGGGAGTACTGGGTAACGATCACCTCATTCCTTTGGGTTTGGCTGCAGCAGACAGCACGTTTGGGAAGTCTGAAGATGGAGACAGTTTAAATAAGCAACAGGAAAATTAGAACCTGTGTCTGTACGTGCTGCAGAGCACTGGGGGACAGCAAGCAGCTATCAACCCTTTCGGGGATTGCACTGTGTGGAGTCCCCAGTGCCCCAAACAAGAAAGGAAGGAGAAGGGAGATGACTGATCATAGGTGATGATCACAGCAGTGCTGCTCACAGCCTTCAGTGTGGTCACCACCCAGGGCAGGAGGAGAAGGGCAGAAGAATGGGGTGCTGAGGGTGCGGGTGCAGAGTGGCAAGGGCAGAAGGGGTGCTGGCACAAGCTAAGGTGAGCACACAAGTGCTGGGACAGGCTGACCGGTGCTGCACAGACTCTCCAGCCCTCATTCTCTGCTTGGAATTGTTCTAATAAGTAACAGCACAATAAATGTTTGCAGCGCATGACCACAGAAATCTGATTTTTAAACAAAGTCAGGAACAAGGCCATACTCAGGTTTTCTTCCTCTCCGTCTCCACCCTTCACACTCCCTAAAGTTGGATCATTTTACCATCTAATGCTGACTAACCCACTGTATTTGTCAATAACCCTGGAATTCGAGGCAACAGCTGTATTAATCCCTCTGACTGCAAGCCCCTCCTCACCCCCATGTTCTCAGACCACGTTCTTTGGTGATGAGATGGTTGTGACCAGGATTGAGGATCCCTGTTGCTTGCTATCACACAGTGAAGAACTCTCCTACCAAACACCTTTGTCGCTCCTACAGTTGTTAACATTCGCCATTTATTGCAATTTCTTAAAATCTTTTGCATGTTTGCCTTTTAAACAATGTCTAACCTCTAACAGCTCAGAATTTCCTCTGCATTAAGTTTATTACAGCCACTGTGAGGGGAGTCCAAACCTCCAGTCACACGAACTGATAACCCTGCCCGACACAGGCACAATGTTCCTCTCCAAACTCATTCACTGTGTTTAGTGGGTCAAGGTCTGTCCTGGGGATCTCTGAACCGTAACCCCAGCTCACTAGGGGAGATAGAACAACCACTTTGAACTATCTTGTGTGTTCGATGTGTATTATTCATTAGGAAAAAGGCCAAACCTCTATGCAATCAACTTCATTTTGAGTAAAGTCTCCCCTTTGGAGGGCCCTAAAAGCTGTTCAGGATGAACCCATACTGACAGCAGTGGGAATCTCAGAAGCCCTCGGCCTGCAAGCTGTAAGACAACCACCTCTGCAAGTGGTGAAATCCCATCTCCACTCTCGGGAAGTACAAAAAGCAGCAGAACATGAGAAAACTCTGTAGGTCTGAGGATGGTCCCCTTCTACAGAACCTAGAATGCCTTCCACAAGCAGCAGTCTCCATAACTGCCCACTGACATGCAGCCTGTACTCTCCAACTCCTTTCTCCCAAGGATTCTGCATGCATTGAGGTATCTGTGGCTAGGAGAAGCAGGTGAAGTGACCAACCTGGTGACTGAAACTCAGCATGGGGCAATGATCTCCTGAACTCTGTATTGCAGAGACAGAACCAACATGAACAAGAAGAAAGCCTCTCCTCACCATCTGCTGTCTCAGTAAGATCACCAGTTGCACCAGTGACCCCAGTCCTTAACAACTGATGGGAGATCAGTCTCACACTGATTTCCCATGGCAATAGTCAAAGTGAGTCCACCAACCACTGTTCACACAAACATCCTTCCCGTTTACATGGATAATTGACCAGTAGTCTGGAGAAATCTCTTCCAGATCACTTCTGATCACTTTCTCTAGCAGATGCTCACATTACAGGACAATCAGAGGCCACTCAACTACCAAGAACTTCTTCAAGATAACTTCTTCAAGATGTTCTTCAAGAACATTCTCTTTGGAGGAGGTTATTTCCACAAGTAACGCTCCTTTTACCACTGAACTCAGTACCAGGTCTATAAAAATAGGTAAAATTCATAGCGATTTCAAAGAGCTGACACATGCAGCTGAGCAAGGAGGAGCAAAAAATCTACTGGAGGCTTACAAAAGTCATGGAAAGGAGCACCACTGCAGCCCTTCACTACTCTTATTTCTTGTGAGCTGCTACATCTGACCAGCATCAGTGACAAGATCAGAGCCAGTGGAGCCCTTGTGAAGCTCACGATGACACACAAGATCAGGGAGCACTGCAGAGGTTGTGCAAGACCTTGAGCCACACAAGGCTATTGTGAAAGGCAACCCAGCAGAGAGAGTCATGCTCAGGAAAAGGTGTTGGAGGCTTGCAGGCTCCAAAAGCACATCTCAGCACAGAAGGATGCCCAGAGATTGCCTTTTCCCCAGGGTGAAGTCAGACGTGGGTAATTAATAACAGGTTTGGCCAGGAACATTTCATGTGCCAGCAAGACCCATGCCTGTGTCAATGCCCTCCTGGGGAGCAAGATGAGATGTGACTCTGCACCAGAGCTGGAGGGGACCTGCAGGTCACCATGAAAAAGGACCAGACCCTGCAGCAGACTTCAGAAGCCTTGTAAGCGTCTCTTGGCCCCCATGTGCCTCTGATCTGCTGCACAAGATAAATCACACAATCCTGGAGGAGAAGAATCTGAATTTTTAATTAAAGTCATGTGGATGCAGCTGTCTGATCCCAGTCTGTTCCAAGTACTCCATAAAAGTCAGTGCTGGCCCATCCGTCTTGCTCTCCTTTCACACCTGCAGCCGTGGCTGGAATTTCCTGGAGCTGATGGGGATGCAGGGCAGACGCGGCACGCAGTGAGGACCCATGCTGGCCGTGCTGGGAAGGGTTGGAGAGCTCACAGCAACCCCCCCAGCCTACATGTTTTGAATGGGAGGGAAAAAAAAAATTGATTCTCCATATGGCAGGTTCAAAAGATGAACTTAGGCTCTTTTGTATTCCACCAACGTCCTGCAATTGTTTACTGCTTCTTAAGAAGGAGCGTTACAAAATCTTTCCTTTCCCTCCTTCCAACCTCTCCAGCTCCTTGCGTAACAGCTCCTTCACTGCCAGCCATGGAGTTCAGAATCGCATGCCCGCAAGGTTTTACAGTTTAGTCTGTGGTAACTGGAATGTCCTAATGCTAAGCATCACTCCTCTACTCCCAGATAGAGCTTCCAATGCACCACTGAAGCCTTTAAAAACACCACCTCAAGATAAGTACAAAAATACTTTCACTGAATGGTTTGGATTGGAAAGAATATGAAGGATGACTTAATTTCAGTTGCTCTGCCACAGGCAGAGTCATCTTCCACTAGACCAAGGTGCTCAAAGCCCCATCCAACCTGACCCTGATCAATTCCACAACTTCTCTGGACAATTTCTTCCAGTGCTTCGCCACCCTCACAGAGCAGAACTTCTTCCTTACATTTCATCTAAGCCTATGCTCTTTCAGACATCACCCCACATCCTATCACTTCACGCCCCTGTAAAAGGTCCCTAGATCTGTCAGGCACAAGGGTGAGGCTGACTGGTCTGTTCTTGGCCTTTTCATAACAGATATGGATTTTTACTTCCTTTTCAGTTTCTGATCTTTTATTTTCTTTCCAAAAGGCTGGAAATGTAGCTTTCCTTCCTGCCAAAGAGGCTGAGATACATGATGTAAGTCCCTGAGTCACACAGGCTTGAAGAACAGCAACAACCATTCCAACTAACAGCCAGTCACTACATCCCTCCTTCTGAATCTGTAGTCTGTGATCTTCAAACCTGCCTAGTGTTACAGTGAATGCCCTCACTACCATGACTGTGCTAATGCAGACACTGTGCACAACGCCAAGGAATCTCCTCTCTAAGAGGAGCCCCAGAGCAACACTCAGGGCAGGCAACCTGCTGTACCTGGGGAAAGGTCAGCAATAAATTACGAGGCACAAAAACTCTGCCAGTAGCAGCTGATTACCCCTGTACCATGGAGCTGTCCCCATGGGGTCCCACCCAGGCAGAGATTATGGGCCACAGATGTTGTCCCCACTGGCCATGAGACTACTGCTTGCCATGCTGAAACACTTTTGGATTTCCACATAAACAATCCCAAAAGCCACTCAGTAAACTGAGTTTGCTCCACCGGCCCTTGAAGTCTCATTAAAAGCCAAATATTGCTCAGCCTAAAGATGGAGAGCTCAGCATGGATTTTACTGAACGTTAAATCAACCAGCAAGCGTAGCCAGCAAACTCTGTGGCACTTTAACTTTAAATAATGCAATAATTATTGAATTTCCTTTTTATAACCGAAGTGCTGGAATGTAAACAATGGGGCTGTAATTGCAGGAAGGGGGGATCAATAGAGGCAATCGTTTTCAGCCATGTTAATTGTAAATACAATTGCTCCAAGATGTCAGACTCGTTCTTCTCGCTCCCAGAATCATCCTAACGGATGACAGAGTCCAACTTTCCCATTACAGCTGTTCGTTCCTTTAAGAGGTTCTCAATCAGGTCTGATCAATCTGTCAAGATAATGCATGGAGTAAGTAAGACTCTTCCAAACACAAGCTCCCAATCAATAGCCAGGACCTGCTTAATGAGGAGGGGCTAAAGCCCAGAGGGAGGCAACAGTCCCAGCTTCTGCTCAGCTCTGGCAGCTAACTTCTTCATGGGGCCTGGGTAAGCCCATCGGTTCTTAACGAGGACATTGTTTATGCAGACGGTGATGAGCAGCATCCCCACACATTCACTGTCCCCCAGGGTCAGCCAGCAAAAAACGACGGAGATTAACAGAAAACAAGAGCCAAGAAAGGCTGGACNCCCCACCTTTTTAATTGTGCAATAGACCTGAAAGAACTAATTAATCATTCGTTAGAAGATGAAAATCTGTGTGGGACCATGGGAAATATGAGATTCCTCCCACGCACTCTAGGAAGAACAAAGTCCATGGTAAGAAGGCCTGTGCTTGCCCTGCTGTGCCAGCCATCCCCTTCCAGCCCAGGAGAAGGGGAGGCAGCATGGCTGGCCAAGTGGAAATCTCCCAGAGGGAGGATGGAGATGTAGCCAGAGATGCCATTCTCCACCTGTATTAGGAGCACCCCACACCCAGAATCCTTCCTACAGCTGTGAAACTTTCTTTCCTTTACTACTGCGTGACAAGAGCCACAGTGACACCAGATCTACGCCTGTACAACTGCAACCTCAGAGAATTTTCCAGATCCCTGAAGTCTTCACAGTTCTCCCCAGGGAGGCATAAGCACTGCTCTATGTGAGGATGAATACAGGAGTGTGTGCATCGATCTTACTAATTATAGTGATAAAACCAAAGCACAACTGAGAGTACATTTCCTATTAGCTCCTCTGAAAAGTGCTGCCCCCAACCTTGCATGCTTCTGCTCCACCCATGGCTCACACCACAGGACCCATGACAGCCCTGTGAGCCTGTAAGGGCACCTTACTGCCACTTGCTTCTGCAGCTCTCAAACGCAAACCAAACAAACTTCACATACTTGTATTCTCCTGCTACAAAAGAGGGATGTGAGGGATGTCAGCCATGATCTGAGCCTCAAGCAGTAGCTTCTGCAGAGCAAAACAGCGGTTTGGTGGTGGTGGGGTTCCTCTTGCAAGTCAACCAAAGGCTGAACTGATGACATTTTGCTCCTCAGAAAAATGTCTGGTTTTGTCAGTTTGTATTTTCCACGGATGTTGTCATTCCTGGAGAAAGACAACAGAAAAAGCTGCCTTTTGCTTCTAAAAGCAAAGTACCCTATGGACAGCAACGGGATAAAGCTATAAATACAGCAAGAAAATGTTTGCCACGACTCAGCAACGTCATGTCACTGAGGAGAAGGTCAGGTCTCCCAAACTGCTCCTTCCTCGGTGCTAGATGCAGCCAAGAGGGAAGGAATTCAGGGAGCCTTGTCTTTCCCAGGGTTAGGAAAGGAAACTGGAAAAGAACAGTTGAACACGAAGACCAGAGAGTAACCAAAGGCAGGCTCAAGGACCCCACTAGCCAGCTGCTTTGCTTTTTAAAATGTATTTTGTACAAATACTTGAAAATAATAAGTTCGGTAGGAGCTGTTAAGCTGTAAACACTCGGGTGAACCGGAGCAGCCTGTGAATATGGAAAATCACCACAAAAAAAGGCAAATTATTTAATAAAAAGTGCTGGGGGGAACCTGAAAAGACAGCAGGATAAAAAGCTGTTGTCCATACTGTAATTATGTGGCTGCTGAGTGATTGAAATAGGCTTTCCCAACACAGAGCAAGATGAGGACTACCCGTACAGGTGATGTATTATTTCCTCCAGCAGCAGCAGGAATGATCCATATGTTATGCTGTGAGGGATCTCCAAGGAGGCTCTGCCTGTTCGAAGGCACAGCATGTACTTCTGGTGGTGTTAGTGCTGGCTCAGGCTTAAATCAACTGCCCAACCGCTCTCTGCATGTGTGAAGCCTGCTTGAAGAATTTAAATTTACATGGTATTTTATTCCCCATTTCAAGACTTCTGGGAACAAAACTACCATTCTCCACTGGAAAAGCCTGAGGAGCTTTTTGCACCATTGGTGCTCCTCACCATGGCCCATGAGGCACCCACCTGGAGAGTAGCACAAGGAAACCCTGCTATGAGGAAAGTGGATCCCATGACAGTGAGGGCAGCCAGCTCTTGGCATGCAAGCCAGACAAGGGTCTGGATCTCCCCTCCAGCAAGCCCTCCTAGCTCTTTCATGTTCTAGCTTGGCTCCAGGTGCCCCAGTGACAGCAGTTGGAACCCAAGCAGCAGTAAGAGAAAGGCTGTGGAAGTGAGATTCTTCCAAATGTGCTGCAGGACCAGGCAGACAGGAGGTAGTGGTAGTACCACTGCCCACGGGCAGTGTTCCCTGGGCCACGTGTGCAGCCAGGGACTGTTGTAATAACACTCCACAGAACCATGAGGGAAATTGAGGCTGGTGCAGCAAGGCACAGCGAGCTCATGTTATTTAATAAAATACTACAGACACAGATTAACTTCCCTCGCCCGGCATTTATTGTTTCATCTATCTCTGGAGAAGGTACAAGCGTGATGATAGACTGAAGATTTCCTTGTTTTCATATCGCTCCTTTATAACTTCCTACAGCAATGTACCACACTGAATCCCACCAGATAACCATACAATAACAACAACAATACACAAGACAATTTTTTAATCCTCTCCATAAATCGAAGGATATCAATATCGAAGAGATGGATGACACAACCTCCCCTCACAGGAGCCAACAAGGATGCATTTAGGAACAACAGATCAAAATCATCTTTCGTCCACAGTCCTCACAGAGAAACATTTGTGAGAAATGGCTTCCACTTTCTCCAGTCAACTAGAGGACTTCACTCTCCTGCTTCAGCACAGTGTTCCTGCCACACAGAAACCCCCAGACGCAAACCCACTAGAGCTCCCAAACCTCTCTGTGTGGTGGTGTATAATGGCACCTCCTCAGCAGGCAGGTCACCAGGATCACCACCAACCTCCGCTCCCTTCTAGAGCATCCCACCTCTTAGGCTAATGCTCATGACCAAGCTGGGCTTACAGGGTCAGCCCAGGTCACAGACGAGTCAGTCCTGGACAAAGATAAGGCACCATCTTCACTCTGGGGGTACTACAAGAGGAAGCTGGACAACAGCAGCAGTGCTGCAGCTGCGACAGTCTGAAAACGTAGGTGACACCAAAATTTTCAAGAGCAGGTGGTATGGGAGGAGAGAGAACGAAAGGAATCCCTCACACACCATTCCCTGAGTCTTTGATGTGAAACAAAAACTGGCAGAGTAAGACTAAGCCAGCAAAGCCCTCCCAGCGGAGCAGCCCTTCTTTAGAGGTGTAGACTGCAAGGCTGGACACCAAGCTGTGCAGTCAAGATCACAACCTTTGATGCAGCTGTTGTGCATCAGTATCCCCAAAACACAAGGACAGAAGCATGTCTGGTTTCAGCCAAGTGCTGTGAAGGTAAGTTCATTAAGTGTCTGTGAAACACACAAACAGAACACAGAGCACCACAGAAATGCCCATGAGAAAATAAATAATTCTTCATTCAGTGAAAGCTTTGGATTGTATTAGACAAAGCCTGGGGCAATGTAATGAAAGAGGAAGATAAAAAGAAACAGAATAATTACTCATTCACAGAATGAGGCAAGAATCCTACTGGAAAAATACGTATGTAAATACTTATAATTAAAAAATATAATAATGCCTGCACACAAAGGGCTGAACTATAGGAACCTGAAGTTTGATATTCCTATGTTTAAGATGGTTGTGAGGGTTTCCATGGACTGGATGGACACTAACATGTCTTAAGAATTGTGCATATAAATTCAGACAACTGTTCCTTGCCCCAGACCACTAAGAAACTGCTCTGTGAAGAAAGCCACCAAGTTCTTGGTGAGAGGAAGCCTTCAAACCACAACTGTCTCCAAATTTAACTGAAACATACCTTCAGTCCTTGAGCATACAATTGTTCCTAGCACATTTGCAGGCCTGGTTCCACTAGAAAGGACAAGTCAATGACCCATAGCAATTTGCAGCAGCAGAACTCTCAGGTCTATGTATTACACACAGCCCCTTCAAGGACTTTGCAGACTATGAATGAATTGGGTCATCCACAACAGGCTTGTGACTTGCAAGACTAGCAGGAATAAGGGTAACATTTTCCATAATCCCAAGAGATGCTGTTATGGTAAATACAACCTCCCTGGCCCTGAGAGGTTGAATTAAAGAATTTCTGAGACAACTGGGAAACAGGCAAGGCTTCCAGACTGCTGCAGGAGACCCAAAGATGCTGAAAACTTGGAGTGTCCAATTAAAATGAACAACACACTCGTGTGTATCATTCCTCAGCACACGGTAGAGCCAAGTAAGCATTTCAGTGAGATTTCAGTTTAATCCTTTTACTTCATCCATGAGAAATTAAACAACTAATATGATCATGCTTGGCAAGCACAAGTAAAGGTTTCTTTCATTTTTAGGAAAAGCCAAAGCAAAATCCAGTGCTCACAATCTGGAGCTAAATAAATGCAGACTTGAAATGGTGCATCTGTTCTGAACAAGGTCAGCAGTTAACACTTCAAACACAAGGATACAGCAAGATATTCCTTACCTAGGACCTTCTAATATCAGCTTTTATAACTGAAAGCAGAAGTTTAAGACCTAATTCAAAGCATGTGGTAAGGTACGACAGTTCTCTTTGGATCAGGCTGTGACGGTCCCTCCTGTTTTTTCGAAACAACAATGACCCCCCCCCACATCTTTTTGCTCTCTGGCCTCTGGTTCATATAGCACTGAGCATGACATGCTGTGAGGAGCGTTTCAGTGCCCACACCTGTCTAGATTCCTACTGAAGATGCAGTTGGAGCTTCCTGAGTTCATACAGTGCTTTCTGTTGGTCCATCTGGAACCCTGATACACAACATTTGTGTATGTTTTCCTCTGCACATCCAAATGAAAATTCAATTGCAGAGTAATTCTGTACTGGGATATTACCACAGCTACTCCTCCCCAAGACAGCTTACAGCAATGGAAGACATGGAGCTTGCAGAAGCACACTGGGACAAACAGAATAAAACCTGAGATGATTGTCTCTGCTCTTTGGTGCTCCCTTTCTTCAGGTGCACCTCATCCATCTGCATGCGCCATGCACATGTACAGGAACTCCTGGGAAAAGTCAGGCACAGGTTTTATTTGTTTTAGCAATTCTGGATTTGTAATCCACAATGCGAAGTCCGCAGAGATACACACAGAATAAATGATAAGCACTATGAAGGCAGCACTAATCAGCATTAAGGAGGCTTACAGACTTCTGCAATTCAGAAATAAAATGGAAGAAGCAGAATCTCTGTTTGGGGCAGTGTCCACTCAGAGCAGAAAGTGAGCAGATGATAGATTCCTAAATCCCAAATGGCATTGTATGTGTAACTCCACTGACTCCAGTAGCCCCAAGATTCTAATTTCTGTGACTGTGGGAGATTAACTTGTTTGCAAATGTGACGGTTTGGGAGTTCCTCGCCCTGCCCCCCTCCCCCCCACTTTGTAAAATCACCCAGACTAGACTCAGCCTGCTGGAAGTTAAGGAATGAAGCTATATTGACAGTTTAGTACAACATACAAGCAGATATATACACTATATACAGGAATATTTACAGAAATATACAAGTTAAAGGTAATACAGAAACACAACAGCCCTCCTGAAAATCAGAGACCCCAGGAGGGGCTCCCAACCACCCTTCCACCTTCTCCCCACCCCTCTACCTTACCCCAGTGTTTGCCTTATGCGCAAGGTGAGCTTGGAGGATCGGCCAGGGGAGTTAGAAGCAGAGTGGTTAGTTAAATTATTCAGCAGAGAGGAGAAGACAAGAAGTTAGAAAGACCAAGAGACACTGTCTTATCTATGTTTGTCTTCTTGTTCTTATACATCTCAGCAAGCCTATAAAGTGAAGTAGACATCATCGGTGTTTTCTTTTCACAGCCTATAATATAATTTTCTCCATTAAAATATTCCAATTAGCCTCAAACCAGCACAGCAAAGATCCTTGCTCAGGGTCAGTATACTCTGTCAAGAGAGGTTATCAGTAAGACAGACCCTGTGACATGAAAACACCACCCACAGAAGGACTCCAAAGTCTTTAAATGTCTCCCACATACGGTCAAAGCATGATCAAGAAACAGCTCTGGATCAGACAGTCTTCCCCAAAGGACTTCGAGCAGGGCACATGCATCAGCATCTGCTCCATCTCAGTAATGTAGTTGGTGGTCAAGAGCCAAAACTAACCAAGAGTACTGTCCCTTTATTCAGGCCTTCTCCAATGGGCATCGACCATTGGTTTGCCAGCAGGTACCAAAGGCAGGTGCACTCTGCAACCACTCACCAAAGTACAAACACAGTCATAGAATCATAGAGTGGTAAGGTTGGAAGGGACCTCAAGGGTCATTTAGTTTCAACCCCCTGCCTGACATAATTGTGTGCAATTCCCCAAGTCCCGGATCAGGACACCTTTGGGCTTTTTGTTGGAGAGGATGCGAGTCATAGCTGAACTGAGACATTAGACACTGAGGAGAGCTCTGGGCCATTCCTCACTTCTCTGCTTACTGTGCCCAAGCATCCTCCTTTCTCTGGCACATGAAGTCCAGGCCTTCGTGACCCTTTTGGAGAAGAAATTGTCCAACCTAATGTCCAGTCTAAAGCTTTTCTAACTCCCCAGAAGTTTTGGCCATGACCACATAGCTCCTCCCCTGCTGGCACACTTTGTTGCTGATGACCCAGGAGCCTATCTACACCCTGACAGCAACTGCTGGCACAAATCCAGACTAGTGCGGAGCCTTTACAGGGCAGCAGCACTGCCCGGAGCAGCAGCTGGCCTAGAAACACCAGCAACAGGAAGCAGCCACACACAGAGGGTCCCTGCACTGAGGGGGGTCTGCAGCCCAGCTGGTGGTCTCTGAGTTGCCCAAAGCCACGGTGCTCCCCGGCAGCCGTCACAGCACGTGCTGGAGCTCGGTGGAGCCGTGAGACACTGTGCCAGGCACGCTCGCTGCCGAGAGACGAGCGAGCGCCGCGCTCCTTCCCCACCAAAAACCCCGAGGCCTCCGGCGTGTATGCTAACCACAACCCTTTGAGAGGCTCGTGTATTTACAAACTGAGGCATGTTGAAATCAAAGGGGATACCATATGACATAATTCACATTAAAATGTCAACAGGCTGACAATTTATAGAGTCAATCCACCAAAGGTGGGGAGAACTAAGACACGGTAATTGTTTAATTCCCGCTTAAACCAACAGCAGCTTTACCTTCAAACACAGTACGATGTGCAGGGCCTTTCAGGCGTGCTGTCAGCCAAGTGATGCCAGCCCATGGCACCTGGCCAGGAATTAGATAACAGCGTTAACTATTTATAGGCTCTTCTCACCATCAGCCAGGCAGGCTGCGGCTGGGAAGGCAGGATGCTGCTGGGAGAAACGCAGCTCCAATCGACCCCATGGCAAACATTTGCCATCGGCACAAGGGCAATCTGTTTTTCAGGAAGACGGAGTGAAATCCCTCTCTATAGGGCACTCAAAATGCAGCCCTGAGCCCTGGCAGCAGGGGTCCCATCACTGCACCTCACAGCACACCCTCCCTCAGAAGAAGACAATGCTGGATTGATGCTCTGAGGGCACCAGCTAATGAACTAGCTTGCACCACGCCTGGCACTGAGTGGCCCTGACCCTGACTGGGACCTGCAAACACCACAGTGAAACAATGGCGGTACAAAGTGCCCCAGCTGTAAATTACTTTAGGGAACACGTGAACTTCTTACCCCAGGTGGAAGGCAGCAGCTTTGCCTGTATCAAATAGACAGTGTTGGTTGGTGAGACGCAACACTGGCCACCTCAGCCTGCTGACAGCCCTTTCCACAGACAGGCTGCTAGCGACATGTCTTGTAGCCTGTAATAATGCATACAGAAGGCACAAGAGAGAACTGTGCACCACCGGGAAAAATTTTACCTGGATAAACCACAGCAAATAAATTTTCTATAACTGCCAGCTAATGCTGTCCCTTGGAGAGCGATGGGAAGGGACCGCATGGGCTCCAGAGTCCTCTGCACAGACTTGCTGTCTGTACATAAACAGTAACACCTCATTCTCTCTTCTACCTCATTAACTGAAACGCATTAAAACAAGTGTGCACTGGGAGCAGAAAATGAGACTGTTAAACCAAGCTGATATAATCCTCATCAGCTGTGAGAAATGAGAACACATCCATTACACTGAATCGAGTGCGCCAACTGCGATCTGATAATGTGGAGACCCCAAGAAAGACACTCTTCCCCTTCAGCTGCATCTCTGCTGCTTCCCTCACACCAGGTAGCTCAATTCATAGACTTCAGAACTGACTTTTGTGTTATATCCAGAGCACTGGGGTTTTTCTCCCCATTCCAGCAGCTACCCTCTGAGCACAGTGCTGTACCCAGCTCTACAGACAACGCAAGTCTCCTATCCTCAGAAGCTCTCTGCTCAGTAAGGAGCAGGGAATCTCCTCACTCTGCCAGTATGAAAGTGGGATAAAAGACCAGGCCAGAAGAGCATACACTCAGGAAATGAGATGTTTCAGAATCACAACCTCAAACTGGGACAGTGTTTGACCACAGCGGAGTTTACCTCAGGTGATGGACACAATGCTACAGCATACGCACCTTGTCTTAACGTTGCCAGCCTGCAGACAAACAGCACAAAGGGAGAAAATAACATAGTAGTACCTATGTATAAAACCACCAGTGTCACCACCACTGCAACATTACAGGTGTCTCCTAATCCCCCAGAGGCTGGTGGACAAACGCAGGAGATTGAATCAGGGGACTCTAAGCAGAGGTGAGAAGAGCTGCCACGCAGTGACCACTAAAGTTCGGCAGCAAGGGACCAGCTCTGCAGAGTATAAGGAACTGCTTCCTCTTCCTAAGGGGCGGCCAGGACTCGTCCCTGCACTTACAGAGAGAGTTACTCAAGATGTTGGGGAAACGGTCGTTTTTTTCTCACTCCAGGAAGCCAGCGTTAGGGAACCCCGCAGATGGCCAGGAGGTATTGGCTGTGGAACCGGACAGACCACATTCAAGTCAGACAGATGCACGCCTCCAGGCCCTCCACCAGCCTTGGGTCTGAGCCGCCAGCCGGAGCAGCTCAGCTTTCCAAACTCCTCCTCGCACCAAGCTGCGCTCCCGGTGCTTGCAGGACCCGGGGTCTCCTCTGCTTCGCCTCCGCGTTCGGAGCAGGAATGTAAACAACCTCTTCACCACTTGCATCTGCGAATTCAGAGCTTTCAAACTCAACGCTGATATCAAGCAGCATTTCTCTCCCAGCACAATCTGCTTGTAGCTTAGTCTGGACTGAGGTTTCTGGGATTCGTTCCCCGGTACGAACCTCAGGGAGCAAACAGGACACACCAGGGGCTGAACCCGCAGCTTCCAAGCAGCCTGTGCAGGCATTTTGAACCGGGTCCACGAAGTCTGTTTAACCAGCATGATGTGTGCAACAGAATTGGAAAGAAACAGGCATTTAAAGTGACATCTGTTGGATTAATTAGCTGTGTAATTAGCCTCCCCTCTGTGGAGATAGGCTTTGTTACTGCTGCCTGAAACTTCCCCAGGTGATTTTCTTTGTAACCGTTGTTCTCCAAGCATGAGACAGCGAGGAGTGGGTGGGACTGGGCTGTAATGCCCGCTCTCAAAGAGAGGCAGGAACAAATCCAAGAGGCCATAAGGCCGCTGAAAGGAAATAAACGGCAGCAGCTCAGAGGACCCTGACCGTCACAGAGAACCCTGACTGCCAGCTCGACATGGTGGAATCCAAACAGCCACACACATCAAACCTTCCAATACTGTACTGTGGGCAGGTCTGCACAAGGGGTGAAAGAAAGGGACACAACTCAGATTTTCACACTCTCCTCAACTGGAGCAGAGCATCCTGGACTCTACTTCCCACTTCAGCTCCCCTCTCACCTCACCTCCCAGCCCTGAGGTGACACAAGGAGAGTCACCGTAAACTCAAAACAACCCTGCAACAAGGCAGTGATGGCATTTCCACCCGAGCTGCTGCAGCCCCAGCTTGGCAGAAAAATTCTGAGCTTATGCTTAGGGCAAAGAGGAAACAAAGATCCTGGGATGAGCTGCACATCACTGATGATTCACTGGCCAAATGCAGGTACTCTCTTAGAAAACCACCTCCCTGCTTTAACTGCAGAACAAGAGAGAGAAGGAAGGAATCCAGGCTTTCACTTCTGGTATCAGGAAAAAAACAGGGTAACAATGGTGCTGTATGGCAACTCCAAATCAAACTGGTCCCTGAACAAGTACTGCGAGTTGACTCCAGCAGCTTTTCCACATTGTTCCCCAGCACCCAGACTGAATTCCTTACAGCTCGTGTGGACAGAAAGGGTTCAAAATAGGGCACTGGGGAGGCAGTTTTGGACAACAGTGATACAGCACTGCAAAAAAATCAACTGACTCCAATACGTGTGTATTGTCTCTAATCTGCATGGACATGACCTGCCAGAAGCCTGGGACCTGAGTCTGCTTCTCCCAACACATCACAGCATGATGCCTTGCTGTGTCCCAGCAGAGGGAACTGAAGACTCCTGGAAGGTGGTAAGGAGCAAATTGGTGTCATTATGCTTTTAAATAAATATTCACCCATATCCTCAGATGCTGGGATTACCTCCCTGGGTACTGTCAACACAGCAGGCCCTCAATTGCCTGTGCCAGCACACAGCCAGTGGCACCCCCGTGCCTGGCCCATGGCTGGGTGCTCCAGCACTGTCATGGCACAGCACAGCATAGTATGCTTGCACTGTGCCCCGCAGCTCTGCAGTGTGGGTGGCACTTTGGCAGAGAGGCAACGTAACCCAAAGACAAGTATCTTCAAACAGCTGCAATAAGGTTTACCAGAGCTTGTCCAATGATACCCAAAGGCACAACTTTCAGAGAACCTGTTGCACAAGAGTAACTCATTGCCTAATCTGAATTGCAGAACTTGACTGCACACATTACAGTATGAGGCCAGAATTTTTAGGACTGGCAAGCAGGACCAAAAGAACATTATTGTATTAAGTTATGTATAAAGCATACATTATTTATTGTAATTTAATGAACTTCCTTGGAGCTAGTAAACACAAGATCTTCCATGCTGCTTCCACAGTAATTTTGAGGATTTTAACTGCGACAAAATTTTATTCAGAAATAGCTCAGTTGTCCCAGGAGAGGAGATGACAAAGCACCTTGTAGTCTGGCTGCAGTGGCATAGTCCAGCAGAAATCAGCAGTTCATGGCATGCCACACAGAGCAGGTTGGGGAAGGCACCTTAAGGCTTCTTTCCCAGCTTGCAAATCAACCCTCTGCTAGAGATGGATGTTAATGAATGGGCATCCATTATTTAATAAGCTTGTCGTCAAAGAGCCTGCAGCTGCACTGATGTTACCTGGCCAGGACATTACCCACCCTGCTGAAAGCTGGCCCCTGTTGACCACACCCCAGCCAGGAAAAAGAGTTAAGAGTGTTTCCCAGGTCTTCCAGGCATACTGCCCAAAGAGGAACATGACTGCCCAGATGGGAACACAGATTCATCTGCCAGGGAACCACCTGAGCACAAATCTCAGCAGGCACTAGCAAGCTGGGGTTTACAAACCCTGTGCTGCAACTCCACTCACGAACTTCAGCCTCCTACAAAACCGTCCTCCCCATCTCCTCCCCACACTTGCTCCAGCACTCTTATACTCCAGTTTGCTTCAGTTCTACTCACTTGTCTTCAACTACAGGCATTAGGTGTCTGCAGGAACACTGGGTGTTCATCAGGGTAAGAGCTCAACAGAGTCCTGTTACCTGTCTTGGACAAACATTACTTCAGCTCTCCTGACTGGAGCTCTCCACCATGGTGCTAAATTTGCAGACGGGAGAGGGATAGACACCTAGACTCTGTGCCAGTCTATGCTCAGTGGCTGAGCACCCAAATTCAGACTGGTATCTCTGACACATTCACCCTTCATACTCTCCTCTGCAAAGCAGCAACCTCCCAGGCCAGTAGAAGAGGGAGAAGAGGAAAGGCAGGTCCGTGACAGCTTACACCACCACACAGCAAGGTCTGCCAGAGCTTCTGATAATGGCCTTACATCTAAGCAATGATCGTAATCACCTTGTCCCCACTCTGGAACTCTGCAGAAGCAACATCAGCTGAACTGTGAAAAAACTCCAGCTTTGAAAAGTAAACATTCATCCACGTGTCCCAGAATTAAAAAAAAACCCAACCAACTTGCAACACCAACCAGCTAACTAAAACCCAACAAAAAAATCAAAAGAAAAAAACCACCAAAACCAAACCAACCAATTAACCAACCAAAGAACAATAAACAGAGACAAAACTGGCATTGTGTGTTGGCAAAGGTCTTACGAGATTCACATTGACACCTCTTCAAACTGATGACATCTGGCTGTGAGAGCTGTTGAGGTCCAGGACAGCTCTGCAAGACCTTCCCCAGTCCCCAGCACGCAGCCTCTCCCCTAAAACCCATCCATCCCGGTGAAGCACAAGTAGCCAAAAGCCTAAACAGCTATGGGCAGGTCTTCACAGCTGACTGCAACAGAAGCTCTGAAAAAGCATCAGTTTACGCAGAAAGCCTGTGAAGGTGCTTTTCTGTTGTTCGGATTTTTTTTTCCCCCCTCGGGTTCTGTTTGTTTGGTTTTTTTAAGTCGTTTTCTCCAATATTTTGAATTCTCGCACTCCTGTTTGCCAAAGCCTTTAGCTCTGTTTTGGCTAACTCTGAGCTCCTGCTGTGTGATCACTTTCCCTGCTCCAGTTGCAGTCTCCCTTATTTGTTATTCAAGTTGCTTTTACAGGGTGGTTTCTCCACTAAGCTATTGGTTGCACATGGCTCAGTACTTACTGGAAAACTATTGAAAGAAAAAAAAATAAAAAATCTAAGTGACTGAAGTCCATAAATAAAACATAGAGCAAACAGTGCTGTGTTCTCAACAGTTCTGATTTCAGTCTCTTCAAAAAGCAGCACAGAGAAATGTAAATTCTGTGATCCTGTAATGTACTTTATTATTGACTATCTAAAGGAAGTTAAAAACCTCCTTTAATGCCAGGGTGATGCGATGGAGCAATCTGTCATTCAGAGAAACATGCAGACCCAAGAGGGAGGTTTCTGAAAGGGTTAAACAGATAGTGAGTGGATTTTTATTAAAATCCTTGGCAAACCCATAAGCACCCAAAAGTACAATCAGATCACAGGGGTCTGTTCCTCCCAGAACTGCCTGCATTATGAAAACCAGTTTCAAGTACAAGCAAAATGCTGCTTGATTGCCTCTAATTCTAGAAGCTTGCAGGTGCTGCTGGGGTAATGGACCCCTGTCTGAGAAGCTGAGCCTGCCCGGCACAAGATCCAGCTCTAGAACCCCTCTTGACTGCATTCATGTGTGCAGACCAGAGTGTAGCTCACAAAGTTTCTCCAGCTGCAGGTTCAGCAAGGCTCAAAGTTCACTCAAGATTTAAGCATGCTCTAGTCCTTAGAACTGCTTCAGCTCATAAGCTCATCTTTCATCACCAATTTAACCAAGACCAGAGGATGGCGGATGTGAATTAAAGGTTTTGGAGATGAGCTTTAAAACAACTTTGTGGCAAGACTCAAATGGGTATTTCACTTGTGAAGCTGCTCTTGGAATTTTAACTTAAGACCTTGTAGAAAATCAGCTAAAAGTCCCTTATAGTCTGTAATTTAAACAGGCTTCTGGCACAATTCGTGTTCCTCACGAGTGTAATTCAGAGCTCTGATGCTGCATCTGCAGTTCAAAAGATAAACTTGCAAAAATAAACCCAAAACACACAGAAGGCAGACAGCGAGTAAATCAAAGGTTAACACAGCTCTAAATCCTCTGTAAGAAGCGTGACAGACTCTTTGTGGGCAACTTTACTCTGAGAACCTTAAAAGGGAGAGATCGAAGGAAGTTTTTGATAAAAGTCAAACCCAAAGGTGTTTCCTTTTGACTCTGTTAAATCATTTGGGTATTTCAAAGCTGCATCACAGCAGCTACTCGCAGATCTGGCAGTGCCAAGCTGAGCTCTGCCACAGCCCTGCTGGGTCTAGAGCTGGAGCTGGGCTGGTCCAGGACTTGACGGTAGAGCCACCACGTGCTGGCAAGGGCCAGGGCAGAGCTTTCTGCTGTGTCCTGTATGACAGAAGACAGAGCTCTGCAGCTGCAAAAGGATGGACTACACAGCGTCCTCCAGACTTCTGGTAGGCTGATAAAGACTCGTTGAGGAAGAAAAATCCAAAAACTTTCCACTGTAGTCTCTCATATCTTGGAGCAAAAAGCCAAGAGCTGCTTTTGCTTCTCATTGATGCCACTGATCGTCTGATCTTTTCAAAGCTTGAAACCCAAAGATATTTCTTTCAAACCCTGCACCTGACAAAACACAGGGCTTTCCTACACTCAAGTCCTACTGGAAACATCTACTGCCAGACAGGTGATGGGAAGAGATGACTTGCAGCTCTACCTTACTGTATGCTTAATTCACACTAATCAAAAAATAAATAATAACTAGACTTCAATAAACCAGCAACATCCACTAGCTATGAAATCTGTGGCACATCCAAACCAACCCTTTGCTAGTACATAACCAAAGCTACCAGCTATTTGAGAATTTGCTGAGCTGGAGCTGGCAACTCAATGACCATCTAATGAGTACCGATGCGCCAGCTCCTCACCTGTCCCCCTACTTCTTCAGTCCATCTGTGTCTCCACTCTCTACATCATCTCATGAGAATGACATTCACAGGTAAATGATGTACTGCACAAAAGGTGGATATTTTTCTCATTTTAAATGTGCTGCTCATTGTACCAGATGGTCCTCATTTTCTGTGCTAAGAGGAAAAAGTGAGCAACTGCTGCCTATTCACTTCTGCTTCATTCTGAACTTGTGTCCAGCTAACTCCAAGGTCTCTTGTCTTCACAAGAGTCATTCCAGCCAGCCAGCCAGCTTCCCTGTCATTTTCTCTGGGCTTCTTCTAATTATTTTTAATCCTTCTTAAAATGAGGTAAATGGAACACAACATTCAACTATCAGGCAAGTCTGGGATTCACAGAGTTCCCATGACTTACCCTTGCCTCTCTGCTTGCCACTGCTCACTGAGTTAATGTTTTCAAAGACACTGGGAATGTTTCCAGATCTCACTGGCAAGATTAGCAATTTTAAACCNCCCCCCCCCCCCCCCCCCGACACTCTGTGACACCCAGTTTCATCTATCTTCTCCTGTGAAAACACTTAGTGTTGTAGAGTTCTTCTGCAACCATCATCCAGCTTTACACCTAAACTGTCTAAACATTTTTACCTTATACCAGATTGCTTGCTTTTTACTCCACTTTTGGATCACATATAAAAATACAGAAAACCCACATATCTTTCTAATATATTTTCTCCATTGTGGAAAGCTAGCTTTTAATTTCCATTTGATTTCTCATCCTTCACCTTGCTATCCATTCACAGACCTCTTGCCTCAACAAACAGATCTTCACTCAAGATTCTTGGCAAAGGCTCTGGGAAAGCCACTGCCTATATGCACTGGCCCAGCCCTGCCTGGAGGCTACCTGGACTCCTTCAGAAAGTGAGCACTGCTGGAAGTGCCTCCTCCTCCAAAAGCCTGCTTCTTACCCTTTTCTAACCCATATCCCTACTAAGACTCTTACTAAAGTTTCTATCAATTTGCTGACTTAATACTTTGTGGTTTCTTGCACACATCGCTTCCAAGAGCCTGCTATTTCGTGTGCAGGTTCCAAAAGAACTCTTTAGTGAACAGTCCTGGTAATCCCAGTGCCTTCTGCCTCCACCTGAGGCCACCTGTTGGATGTATCTGATGTAAAGAAGCTTCTTTCAGTTTTCTGAAACACGGGTGAGAAGTGTTCACTCCTCCTTCCCCTGCCCATACTGTGGTTCTTCTTCCCTCTTCCTTTTTCTACCTCTCCTTGAAATACTTTCCTATTTAATCATGTTGGACTTGCTGTGGACTTTGGCAGGGTTTCCCCACTGCTGTTTTCAACTTCTTCTCATGGGTAGTATACATTCAACACAAGCACCCAATGTGGTTTTGCATAAATCCTGTCACCTGCACGCATCACACCCTTTTAATTGCTTTAACAGCAGTTCACTCATTTTCATGTAGTTTTAACTTCAAAGCTAGGTACCATTATGACAAATGCTCTTTGGCCTGTTTCTGTTATGGAAGGATATTGGTTAAATGTGCAATTATCATTCAGTAACATCATGTACAACATTCCACGCATCATCTGGGATTAAAACCTTTTAAGAATTTTCCAACAAGTTTCTTCAAGTTGACCTTCGAGTTTCTAGAAGTTCAGTCACTGCATCACACACTGCCATGATGCTTCACCCCATCTGCAGAGTGGTCACTAAAAGAAAGTATCTCCTCTTGTAGGCTGTCAAGTTTCCCCCAACACATCACAGTCACCATCCTTGGATCTCTTCTTAACTCTGATGTAAACCGCTGCTGGGGACATTATGGTGTTATACTGGTGTCAAGTCAATGGCCTCTGTCACTCCTACATGTTCTGCACTCTCACACTGCAGTGTCCTTGTGGTTATCTTCCTCTCCACCAGCTTTCAGTATCTTCATTTCAGACCATCTTCCGCAGCACAGCTCTTCAAGCAACACCACACAGAACATCAGGCTTTTGGCTTGGTCTGTCTCGCATATCGTGTTGAGCCACACAGCTTGCACCCCAAATCCCATCACAGATCTCTCAAACTCAGCCTCTGCTCTCAAGAACTGACCACACTCCTGCTGCACCTGTGGGAGAGGCAGGACAGGATTCACAGAGCACACACCACTCCACAGAGGAACTGTGACCTCCCACCCAGCACCTTCTGCTGAGTCTGTAGCTACACCTCTTGTTTTCCTTCTCACAGGCCATCTTCATTTACTTCTAGGTCAGCACAGATCCACCAGGTTTCATCACCACTAGTGTCTTTCATTCTGATATTAAGGAATCGTTTTCCTGCATGTTCTTCATCTCCTCGATAACAAAGAACTTCTATGCAAGGCATCACATAACTTTTTTAGGGAATAAGGAGACTGGAGGGAGAGGGTTTGGGTTAACTCAGCACTTGGAAAGACTGAAAAGGAAGACACTGAATGAACTCATTGAACACACTCACTTGGCAGTCTGGCCAGAAATGTGTTTCTTCAGTAGTTCTTTGTTTAAACTTCCTCTGTGTTGTAGGTTTTGAACTAAGAGATTTTTCAGGAAGTTGTAGGAAACGTCCAAACTTGGCTCTGGCTCGAGCAGATTAATTCCTTCTGGAA
Source organism: Eubucco bourcierii (assembly GCA_013396675.1). Lineage (NCBI taxonomy): Eukaryota > Metazoa > Chordata > Aves > Piciformes > Ramphastidae > Eubucco > Eubucco bourcierii. The sequence goes on along the minus strand of VWZE01001886.1, from coordinate 64,507 downwards.
ATTCCACCTGTGCAATAGATGCTGGGAACTCACGCCCGACCTCTTCCAGATGTGTGGAATACCGCTCTGCTTCAAGTCTTGTCTAGTCCTCTGTGGTAATGAGGAGACAAGACTTAGCTTCTGTTACAGTGAGCCTGCACTTCTCTAAGAGTTTGCAGTTTCTGCCTCTCTGTTTACAACCACCAATGTAACTCAAGCCTAGTCTTACTATACTCATCAAGCTGTCCTAACCAAGAGGTGCAGGGTCTTTGAAGTCATCATCTGCCTTGAGCCAGTATATCCACCTCAATGATTTAAGCACACACATCTACAAGGGTGCTCTTGTTTCCCAGTTAGTTTCTCAGAAAATAGAAACCAGCATCCACACTGAAGCGATAACTGGTCACAGCAAGAGACACGAGTGCCACATTCCCCCAGCAAGTGCAAGATAGACAGGGTCTCCAGTTTAGTTGCAGGATTTCTGGGGCCAAGAGATTCACAGACAAGATAAAAACAAAAGGAAGATTACCAGATCCAGTTTCTTCTCATAAGCAAGGACACCACTGCGGCCTCCCTGACCCCTCAGCACTGACATGGAAAGAGGTCTAATGAAGCTATTACAGTGTGCAGGACAAAGATGGCAGCAGAAGACCAGACCTTCTCCTCCAGCACTGGAAGCATTGCAGAAGGCTAAAAGGTTGACCAGACTACAGGCTAGCAGTGTCGCCAGATCACATTTTTTTGGCAGCAAGTAGCACTAACAGAAGTGGCTCTTGGGCAATGCAAGCAGTCAGTAACATGTGATTTAAGAGAAAAATGGCCAAAAAAGCAGAATAAGGAGGATTGTGTGTGATAAGCCTAGTATGTGCTCTCACCCAGCAGCATCTGGAGAGGATTTTCTCCAGCAGGCAGGGAAGAACTCGATTACATCCAGTTAACTGTGCTCTAAACTGATTATGCATGTGCCAGGCTAATGGATTACATTAGCAAGAGGAAAAATAACATCCAATCAATCTCAATTTACTGCAGACCACACCACGGCCTGAGAGAGGAGAAACCATTCCGTGAACTACCCCCACTCCTGCTGCATCTTTCCAGCTATCAAAGAGACATGACATTACAACCCCTCAAAGACTGGAGGAACTGCACCGAAGCTTGCTTGATCCATTGACAGGTTTCTCCATGAGGTGAAACACTGATCCCAAATGTGCTGGAGCAAGTTGCCATGAATCCAGGCATCTGCTGTCCCCTGCTACAGGCTTTACATAGGGATACTGGAAAGCTAATGTATGGATCACCCAAGAGACTACATGGCTCTGAAACGCCTTGTTCTCTGCCTAGTGTTTCACTACTTTTGTGTCAGAGATGAAGCAGGGCTGAGAGCTCTGAGAACTGCCCAGGTTGCTCCTATGAACCTGAAACCTGACAACTCCTCTTTCCCTGTCTGAGGAAAGCATTTCAGGAATCTTTATGACAAGTATCTACACTGTCCCTCAGTCTGACTTTGGTGGGGCTTTCTTCTTTTTTTTCTTTTTTTAAGTCAGAGGAAAAGAATTCTGGTGCCCTGACTGCTTCTTCTTCAGTAAAAGCCACTGCAGATGAAAGCTCTAGATAAAGAATATTTAAACTTTTGCAATGTTTATTTAAGGGAACAACATTATGTGCTAAAACTCACAACAGAGCTTTCAAACAACTCTTGTACCCAAATTGCATTCCAGAGAGGAGATTCAGTTCCTCAGATGGCTTTTAAAAGTCTCCTTGGGACTTTCCTGACTCATTTCAAAGTTGATCTTATTCCCTCAGGTCTCCTGCACCTTTCAGAGCAGGGACATACATGTAGATTTGACCATTCTTAGAGTCAGGCTCTGCATAGTTATTCTGGATCTCTGATGATAATGGTGCCAGCAGTGTTAGCCTCACTGGCAAGCTCAGCAGGAATGTATTCCTTCTTTGAGCAGTTCCCCATCAACTCCAGGCAGGTCTAACAATCACAGTTCAAGGCAAACCTTCTATGATGCTCCTGTCTGTTGCTTTCCTCTCTGAATTCACTGAACTGTTCACAGTTGGAAAATCAAGGAGTTTTGAAATCTGGCCTGTCTACACTGTGACATGGGTGGGCCACTGCACAGCCCAGTGTCAGAATTCTCATACACAAAAAATACTCAAAGGAATAACTAAGCACAAAATACAGTCTGTGTCTATATATGTACTTACATACATTAAAAACTCTCACCGCATTTGGAGGAAATTAGGAAGAAAAGAGTGAGGAGAGAAAGAACACAGAAAAAGCTGAAGGAACTGAGAAGACAATGAGGGGACAGCACGTGTGAATGGAAGGTATGCAGCTGCCTAGATTTATGGCCATTTGTACCTGATTGTTCATACTAAAGCCATTATGGGATGATTAGAGAAAAAGGTGAAGCTTTAAGTCCAGTGAAAATCAATAGAAACGTCTGGAGCAATTCTGCTGCACAAGTGAAAGGACTATTTACTGTATCCGGAGCTCCTCTTGGGTTACAGCCCACAGGGCTCAGGCCAGCCAGGGGAGGGGTTGAGNGGTGTCAGTCATAGGCAAAATAGTGCTGTGGATTAAAACGTGCAGTGCCTCCACATACAATGTGCCCATGCGCATGGTCATCACACACATGTGTACAGCCTTCTCTTTTCCAGACTCCAGCAAAGCTTTGCTTACAAACCCCAGCATTAACCTGCACAGAACACAAAAGTACAGAGCCAGCAACTCCCTTCCTCTCTGCGCCACCCACACAGTCTCAACACCGGGACGAACACTGACAGAAAAAGCCTTTGAGTGCTCATGACGAACCTCACATGAGTTAACAAAACCTGCAGTAATAGACAGGAGCCAATAAATGCATAGCAAATACCACCTCACACAGTGACTGGTAAATCTTTGTGCATGAGTATCCTTTTTCTGCAGTGCTGTATGACATACAAACACCCACAAAAACACCTTGACATGAACATCCACTGCTCTAAGACTAACAACCATGCTTGCTATGAGAAGGCAGGCTGAAGAGCAATACCACGCTAGTGAAGCTGGGTACCACTGGAGACATCTGACCAGCTTGTCTCCATAGGATCGCAGTCCACTCAGGCTCAAAACACATTTTCTTTGTTCCAACATTTGAGCAATGAAGGAAGATGAAACGAAGCCAACCCTTACCTTATAGAGCTTCAGGCTGGCCTCATGCCTCGAGTTCACCGTGTGAAGACGCAGCTTCTCCAGACTGTTGGTGTAGTAGTCGCAAGCATTGCATTTCAGATGTACCGGGTTCCCAATGGCCACGCACTTCAGCCTCCACTCGTTGGCCTTGCCGCCCTCCTTGATATGTGCTACCAGCTGGTATTTCTGCACGTGTTTGTCCGTCTTACAGTGGAGTTGGAAGTTTGCCTTGAGTTGTGTGTTGTAGCGGCAGAGCTTGCACTGGTATGAGTCCCCCATCACTGCCTTCCACTCCTCTTCAGGGAGGCTACGCTCCACGTTCATGTGGAGGCCCAGCATGTCCAAATTATCTGTAGTGAACTTGTTGCACACAGCACACTGGAAGAGCTTCAGTGATGGGTCATTTGTTTGCGTGAAACTCTCACCCAAGTTCATTAGCTCCTCAGACACCAGCTGTCCACCACCTAACCGCATGTCCAGGGGGATCTCACCACCCACTGCACGAAGGAAAAAGGGGAGAAAGGTCAGAAAAGCCGAGCTTGCTACTTGACAGAGGACAAGCACAGAGCAGAACATCTGCAGCTCTCAGTGCAACCCTTGCACCCACCACACACAGCAAGAGCCAAGCAAGGCTGTCCCTGTGCTTATCTCTCTGCACTGACCATTAGTATTGTATCCGGAGATAAAAGCAATCACAGCTGGTGTGTAAGGCTGAGAAAAGACCCCAGCTGCCCTTGCTACCCAGGTGCTGAAGGAGAGGCATCCAACCCCTTGCCCACCAAAGGTGGCAAGAAAATCCTACAAAGTTTTGGAGGACAAAGAACTCCGTAGTACCACAAAGTCTCCATGGCCATGTTAAGAACAGTGGAACATTTTATCCTGCGTTTTTCTTGCCCACCTGGAGAAGCAAGAAATGTTACCTCATGCAGTACCTGGGCACCACCCCTGCCAAATAAAAAAAGGTCAACAGTAACAAGTGCAAGTGATAGGAGTTAGCCAGGTCACTGTAGTGCCGTCAGAGTGGGAAATGGTGCAGAATGTGGCATGTAAGAAAAAAAAGGAATACTCTGAGAAGTGCCACTCCTGCACTACTGGATCTTGTCTTTTGTCCAAGAGCTCGAAATGGCGGAGTCTTCTAAACCCAATATTGACAGATGCTTTGTACACTCAAGAAAAAGACAAGCACTATTAAGAGTGCAAGTCCATGTAAAGGAAAGCCAGAAGAATATTCACTGTCTTCAAGTATCAACTTTGCTGTTCAAACCAAGAGGTGAGCTCTGTTCACTGACACTAAAAGAATGCAGCACGCTCTTAATTACTTCAGAGCACCTTGAAGATGTGGACAGGGAGACTTTCTTTTTCTAATATCTGCTTTTTATACCAAAGCACAGAGACCAACCACCAGTCTCTTCTCAGGACCTTTGCTCTGTCTTGTCCTCCTTTTCCATTTTTAAGACATTTATGCTCTTCCTTCAGCTTTTTGGTTTTTACCTTGAACTTAGGTCATAACTCAGCCTAATCTTATTAAAGGAACCTTCAGGTCAACAGGTACTCAGTCAATCAAAAGGAGATTTTATTTCCTTAACTTGTAGTTTGCTGTGTTTCAATCTGTTCACTGAGAAACAGGCAACTCTGGAAGAACACTCAAAGATCAGGCAGAAGCGTACTAACCTTTCTGAAAGCATATGACCACAGCTGGTGCAGGCCACGGCTTGGGGCAGTGCACATGCTGTCTTTCTGCAGAAATGCAATACCACAACGCTCATTGCAGTCCTGGGTGGTGTGAGCTGCAGCTTACAAGACAACCTGAATGCTGACTTCGAGGAACAACACCTTGTGTTCAAGCAGATCACATGCTCACACACAGGGGAACTGGTTGGAGAGGGAAAGTCCCACCTGCACGCACTGCCAGGAACCTGTCTTTCCATCAGAGCAGTCAGTGTTCCCTTTTCTTGATCCACTTCTTCCCTCCCTGCCACAGGGGAATTAAGCCCTCTGCACAACTACTCCTGCATACCTGCTCACTAAGCATCTGAAGAGCAGGGGACCCACCTCTTGCATTCCATTTGTCCTAATCACAGTGATTTTTCTAAGCATCCCTGTTAGGCCATATTCCGAAATCTTCTCTTTAAATCAGTCTCTCCTGAACACATCAGACAGTAAAAAAACCCAAACCAGATTTAAAGAAAAATACTAATATTCTACTCAAATCCAGTTTCAGATTGGAGTGTAAAAATGGGAAAAATCTGCTTCACTTCTAGCAAAGTTCATTGTGTGTGTATAGGAGTCTAACAAGCTGAGCTTGTGTCAAGTGCTTATTGACATGGGAAGGACCTCCCTCCATAATCCTCGGCTTGAGATTTGCAACCATCAAGTGCACAATTCACAAATCGCTCTCCAGACAGGCTCAGATGCATTCAAGACCTTGTCATGTGCTTTAGGAAGTTCCAGTTAAAACACTCCCAACTTCTCTCACACTGAGTGCCCTGTGCTTTGCAAGGGTTGAAAGCTCCAAAAGGGTGTCTTCCACAGAAACCACCACAGACCGTACTAACTTTATACACTACAAGGTATTACAAACGTCTGTCTGTCTGTTTGCAACATGGAATATACACTAAAGATTTTGTCATTGACCTCGCAAAGATGCAAGCTGGGACACCACAGGTTAAAAAAAAAAAAAAAAAAAAAGGATAATTAATTTATAGTCACTTGAGTTCCTCCATTTCCTTTTAAATTTTTTTTACTATCACGTGTTGTTGTTCTCTCATGACGAAATTTCATGTCCTTCTGGACTAATAATGAGCTGTGCTATGAATAGCTGAAGGAAGGGAGACCATGCATGAGCTCAACAAGCCAGTAATGGAGCCCATCAGTAATAATGGCATTGATGGCTGGAGAAGGTTAGGAGGGCAGAGTGCAGCACCGAGAAATCAGGTCAGAGGAGAGCAGGTGAAGTGGCTCATTTCTTTTGAGGCACTTTCTCCAGACAACGTGAAAAATTCTCAGCAGCAGCAAACCAGCAGAGAGATGGCGGCAACTGCACTCAGTCTGCCATGCCTGAGGCATGGGGGTTCTGTTCCGTGCCAGCTCCTGTCCCAGGGCACAGCAAGGTTCAAACATGCCAGAGAGCACGTATGTGTTGCCAGGGCTGCTGCCAGCCCTAGGTGATGTAATGACACAGGGCAGGAACCTAACAGGATCTGACCTTCTGCCCCTATTCTAAGCCTAATTCTGAGGCTAAATTGTGTGGAGATCAGGTATGTTCCCCCCCTAGTGCAGTACACAGTGCCAGTGTCAACATGGTGAAGGCTCCTTGTCAAAAAAAAAATGCACTTTGGTATAGTAGCATATTTTCAAGTGCATTTCACATCTGATGAGAGAAATAATCTCTCTCTAGCCATTCTCCTCCAGTTCAGTAATCCTCATCTGTTCAAGCCTCCAACCTTGTATCTCTCACTGGCATTAGAATAGTTTCTGCACAGTTTGTTCATTAGAATGGTTTCAGCACAGTTTGTTCAGCAAAAGAACACCACTCCTTCCACTCAAGTCATCACAGCTCTCAAGATTTACCCACTTTTTCTTCTCAGGACAGCACAACACACAACAAACCAATAGAGCATCTGCCTCCTGAGAGTTTCAGCAGCTCACACAAAACCACATGCCAGACTACTCACACACTTGATCAAATCAAGGAGAATTCATGATGGAACACTGTAGCAAGGAAGCTTTCCACAATGAGAAGCAACATATAATGTTTCTCAACAAGAAGCTGCATCTTCTATTATTAGCAAATACTACTAAAACTATTAGTAAATATACCAGAAAGACTTGTCTGGGGAAATGCAGAGAGATTTCCACTGTGTAGTCTCCATCTTCGACCACCACACAAAGGCAACTCACCGCACTGCAGCTGCATGACACAGGGGGCCGCAGAGACATAATGGAGGGATGCAGCATGAGGGTTCTGCGGTAACGCAAACACAATCCCTCCCTCTCACATGGACACTGTGGAAAACCCTCCAGCCTCACCTAGAGACGGAGCCATTGTTGCCATGGGATTGGTGGGATCGAGCTGGAATCCACTCATCATGAACTGTGCATCTGAGGAAGTGCTGTCCATCTTCAGGTTGGGAAGGTTCATGTTCTGTGCCAGGTAGTACTGGTAGAGTTCAGCCTCAGCTGGGGACGGCAGGCTGCCAAGGCCCAAGTGCCGATTGTGTTGGATTTGGGACATGTTTTGCTGAAGCAGCATCATATTGTGCATGTGCTTCTCACTGGTCATGTGAATACGAAGGTTTCTAGCTACGTTGGTCTCATAGTCGCACACCTCGCACCTCCATGTAGGTTTGGTTTTTGGTTTGGTGGGAGAGGGGGCCCCACAGCTGCTACCGATATTGGCAGCCGCAGCTGCTGCAGCTGCTGCAGCTGCTGCCGCCGCCCCAGCAGTGTGGCTGAAGACTTGCTCTCCCCCTCCATTCTGCAGGTTTTGCATGTTGTTGAGATGCTTGTCAGACTGCATATGAATACTGAGGTTGCCTTTGGTAGTAGTGGAGTAGTTACAGACCTCGCAGCGGAAGGGTTTGTAACCACAGGTGTAGCTCTCACCCCGTGCCAGCCGCGGGTGTGGCTGTCCACTTTTGCAGTAGACGCAGGAGCCACCCGGCTCGGGATGTTTCTCCTTCATGTGCGCCTCAAGCGTCTGCTGGTACTTGTAGTGCCAATTGCACTTGGGACACTTGAGTGTCTTACATGAGTTGCGAGAATGCATCATAGTCATGTGGCCACCCAGCGACCGTGAGGAGCCCAGGACCGTGTCACACTTTGGGCACTCCACGCCGCTCCCCGAGGGGCACTCCCCACCCCCAAGTTCACAGAGGGGTCCAGCATGCTGGTGATGGGAGATGTAGCTCCCGTCCTCGCCCTCCGTGCTCTCATTTGGTTCTGGTGCTGTGGCATTGTCTTTATTGGCACTTTCATCGATAAAGTCCAGCCTCCTGCTGCCCTCTGCCACGCTGGCTCCACCACCCTCATTGTTAAAGCTTAAGTGATTCCTCCTGTTTGCACCATCAAAGACAAAGGAAGAAGCAGAATTAGAACTAGTAGAAGCTGTGCCCCGTGACAGGGTCTGGAGCACATTAGGCATTAAAGGAGAGTTAGAAATGCTTTGGTTTGAGAGAGCAAGGTCCTTTTTGCTGCTGCTGCCACCTGCCACAGCCCCAGTGTCCTCCTGGGGCCGGTCCTCCAGTTCGTCCTCCAACTCACTCGGAAACAGTCCTTTGCAACCCTCATCATCCTCGTCTTCTTCCTCTTCCTCCTCCTCCTCTTCCTCCTCCTCCTCCTCCTCCACATCCTCCTCCTCCTCTACCTCTTCAACTGGCTCTGCCTTTTCCGAGAGGCTGTCCTGATCGCCCCCCTCTTGCTTCTCCCCCTCTGCCACTCCAGGGTCCTTCTCCTCCGAGGATTTGGAGGGACTGGAAGCCAGTGGGCCCAGGGGGACTGAGGTAATGGGAGTCTTCAGAGCAGAGCTGGTCAGCCCACCCAGGTTGAGGAGCGCGCCAGGGGCAAGGACACCTGCTGACGGCGTCTCTGTTCCACCGGCCGCCCCAGTCTGGAGGGCCTGCTCGCCTTCCATGCAAATACCACTGAATTTACCATAAAAACTGTGTCCAGGGCCTATGAGGTTAGCTGTGGAAACAAGAGGGTGCTGAAAGGTTTTGTTTTTTGGTTCCAGAAAGCTGACAAGGGGTTCCTTGTCTTTGCCTATCCCTTGGATGATAGCGGAGATGTTCTTATTGCTAAGAATTTTCCGCTCCTCCTCACTCAGAGTCATTCGGTGGTCGTGCACCGCGTGGGTCACGAATGAGCGGACATACCCAAAGGAGAGCTTACACAAGAAACACATCAGGATGGGCTTCCTCTTCCCGTAGAGCACAAAGCCATCGAATTTGGACAGGTCCACATTGTTTGGAACATCTTTGGATACGCAGGAGCTTTTGGCAGAACCGTCGCTGTTCAGGTAATCCTTGTTGCTTTTGTGTCGCACATCGAAGACGCGGAAGCTGTGCAGGACGGGGCTGATGCCCGCCAGGGCTGAGGTATTCGGGAAGGCCTGGTCTGAGCCCTCAAACCACTTCCCGAAGGATGAGGCTATGTGGAAGGTGTTGATGATCTGTGGGTAAACGGGAGCAGCAGCGGAGGGCTCTCCCTGCTTGGGCAGAGAGTTCGGCAGCAGCGAGGGGAGAGTCCCGCTGCTGCCAGCGCCCCCGCTCTGCACCAGCTGGCTGAGGCTCTCCACGATGTAGGCTGAGCCATCCGGCTGGTAGACGATCTCACCAGCCAGGTTCTCCACGTCGCTCTCCTCCCCGTCCTCGCTGCTCTCGCTCCCGCTCTCCCCCCTCAGCGGCGGGGGCGGGCGGGCACCGGTACAGCGGTGCTCCATGTAGCTCTGCAGGCCGGCGAAGGAGGCGGCGCACTGGCCGCAGCTCACCTCCTTGCCGGCGGGCTCGGCGCCGGGGCCGGCCGCGGCGCTGCTCTCGGGGACGTGATCGGGGAAAGGGACCCTCAGGCTGTCCAGGGGGCCGCGGCTCTCCGCTGCGGGCTGCTCCATGCTGCCGGCCGTGTCGGGGAGGTGGGTACTGTTGAGATCAGTCCATTGCTGGTGCTGAGGGATGCCGCACCCATTGTCCTTCCCGGGGATAACGGGCGAGTCACAGCCTTCCATGGCAAGGCCGGCACGGAGCGCTCATTGCACCCGGTACGGCTCGGACCTACAGCAGGGAAAGAAGGAGAAAGGTAGGTGAGTCAGGGAACAGAGACAGTGCCTCTACAGACCTCCCACCACAAAGGCTGCCAACCCTGCTCTTTGGGATCAAACGGGAGGCTGCGAGAGGGCTGGTGCCCCAAGACAGGCTCTGGAACAGATGGCCTGGCCTTGCACAACACACCACTGGGAATGAGCAATGGAAACACAATGGAAGTGGGAACATAATTGAAGATAACCTGGAAGGTGGTGAAAACCTCCCCCAGCACCTTTCCTGCAGATTCCTGTGGATAGGAAGATTGTAGGACCTGCACACGCTGCGCCCAAAGCCACATCCTTTCAGAAAACAAAGCAAAACTCTGGACAAAAATATAACGGAAAGGCTTTTGACAGAAACAGAATTAAGACACTACAATAAAACAGTGCTGGAGCTTTCAAACATCATTAACAATTGCACTCTGTTGCTCCCTAAGCCAGATGCTGTTATTTTTTGGCAATTCCCTTCCAATAGTGATTTGGGAAGCATGAAACCAGAACTATGATATGCACCTTTGTGCTAGATCATGCGAACCAGAGCAACTCACAGAGATTTTGGAGTAAGAGCATTTGGTATGCACAGGAGATTTAATTGCTGTGTTCTGGACAGAGTTTAAACAGAGAGACATCAGGAGAGAAACCAAACAGGAAATTCCAGATCTGACAAGGGTCCATCCTGGGGAACGGAAAGCAGTCAGCCCACCACAGCTCCAGGAAGCTGCCAGAGATCCCGCAGGGAGGAAAATATCTGACACAAGTCCTGGAGAAGGAAAGACACTCTCCCCATCATTTCTGCTCCACTAAATATGAAGACCTGGAGAACTTCCACAAACTGCCAGGCAGCAGCAAGGACAGGCTGCTGAGCTTGGCTGACATCCACGACTCCCTGACACCTTGACTCTGTCTGCTGCTGCATCCCACCAGTGTCTGCAATCCTAACCAAACCAGACTGGCAGGACGAGCCTTTTGAGAGGTTACAGACCTATGAGGTTAGGCAGTGCTGCAGTTATGCAGACCACCAATCAGCAGGAGACAGCTGCAACCCGACCAAGAACCCCACCAGCAAAGAAATATTTCTGCAGTTGGCTTCCTATGGAGACCTCCTGCACAAGCCACATGGAAGGAAACACCAGGAGAACTTGAACCACTGTTACTTCATCTGTAAAAGTGAATTTTAACCTGTGGTCCTTATATTTCCTTGGGTGTACAGATACAGAACATCCATAGGAAACAACCAAGAAAAAAACAGCTGTGCAAACAGAACCCATCTAGATCACAGTGTTACCGTCAGTGGCTTAGAGACAACTCAGGCTGTAGGATCCATTGTCATCAGTGGCAGGCACTAATTTTTTCCATGGTATTTTTAGTTCTATCAACTAAATACAAACACCAAGCACCACTTTGTCACACTGTTCAAAAACTGAGCAGGTACCTGGGCAGAGGTTTTGCTGATACTCAGTCCAAGGGTTTGGGGAACAGGGTGGGTTCTGAGCTGTCAAGATGCCGTTACTCTTAAACTGGCTCAATGTGATTTAGTCTAAATAATTCATTTAAGATTACATAAATTCTTTTAAGCTTTCTTTAAACTCCTCTCTTTACTACAGCTTCCCCAAAGTTGATCCTTCTTGAGCATCCTCCAATTGGTTGCTTCAGCTCATGAGGTACTCCAAACAGTGCACAGTGCTGGAGCTCTGGCTAGACTGGACTATTGGTGTGGACCTCCCACACCCATTTGCACCCAGTAGATTTGTTCATCCAGCTGACACCTCAGGAATTTGAGGGGTGGAACCACACTAGCAGCCTGCTAACACTCTTGGTCTCTTTCAGGGCAGACTGTTAGTGCTTTGACTGTCTACACTGCTGTCTAAACTTAAACACTGTAATCATGAGAAGTGTTTCCAGCCCTCTCTAAGCTCTGTTTGAGCCCACAAAAGGTGGAAGATCCTTGAGAGCTCTAAGAAGCACCACACCTGTGCTGCATGCAACTGTGCCAGAGGACAGGCATTCACCATTCGGACACACAACTGGAAAAAGGAGGAAAGGCATAAGGAGAAGTGAAAATTGGCCAAAGAAGACGTGAGCAGCTACAAAGCAAGTGACATGTCACAGCAACACTGAACGAATTACCTGAATTAGTTCAAGCAAAAGAAAATGGAGCAACATTCAGTGATCTTTTTTTTTCCCCTCCCTGGTTTCGTCACCAACCAGTTTATTTTCCTGTACTACAGGAAGCCATCCCTACTTTTTTGATTTTATGGTCTTGACAAGAAGCATTTACAACTCCATGTGAAGGCATAAGGTAACATTTCTCCTGTGTGGTGAAAGACATGGAGGCACAACAATGTGATGATCCAGAGTGTTCATACAGCAGTTCCAGTCCCTGCCTTCCCTGTATCCTATGCCATACACTGCTGTCTTTGTGGTTGCATTGGGAATAAACAGTGACTTGATCTGTGACAAAATATCCTCATGTGCACCATAATCCTGCTGCCAGAAGGCTCAGTCTTCTTTATCACCCTGAGCCAAACAGGCACTTCAGCACTGTACTAACAGTTCTTGCTTGCACGAGCTCTCCAATGGAGCATTTGTCCTTAGCTGTGTGTTTTCTTTAAACTGATCCCGGATCCTTCTGTGTTGAGGCTCTATATTCACCTTCCCACCACATGACATACTCTCTCCCTTTCGCTACTACCTTCTGCATGGACAATTGCAATCCAAATTAAACCAAAATGAATTCATATTGGGTGAAGAAGACGAAGGGGGAAAAAAAAAAAAAAAAAAAGGTAAAAAAACCACCAAAACCTCCACAAACCTTGTACTTTTGCCAAGAAAGCTTCTGGGAACCTCTGTATAGACTTCAAGCAACACCCAAACACCTTGGGGCAAAAAGCATTCCATGTGCCAGTATAGCTGCCCAGGAAACACACCCAGATGAGACACAAGGTGAATGTGAGCGTGTCCCTTATGAAGAACTCCTGACTGGCAGGAAGATGCCTGACTGACACTTGGGCCAGAAGGGTTAGCAGGGCTGGGGGGGTTAACAGCCTGATTGTAAAATCAATGTAATAAATGCTTGGTAAGTTACAGGAACATGCGGGAAGAGGAGGCCACGATTGATAAAGGACTGCGGCTTTGATGCTGCACTGGGGACTTGTTTATTGACAAGAAAGCCAATCTCTTCTCCTGGCCAGGCCAGGCAAACCTGCAAGCGCTTACCAATTAATTGGTGGGCTTTTCTGCCTTGAGTTGCTTTAACATCTCTCCTCCCACTCACTCCAAGTTAACCAGTTCAGGAGGTGCTCCTCTGAAGGTATCTCTTCTCCCTTTGCTCAATACACAGGCACACTTCCAGGGCAGGTGGAAATACCCACAGCTGAAACACAGCCAGCTAGCACCCTTGGAGAAAGGCCAAGCCCCTGTACACTCAGGCCTTTCTTGCCACACCAGAGTGACTTTGCAGAATGATGTTAAGGGAGGAAGAGGTGCAGATATTGTCCTTTTAAAATGAGAAGAGTAATTTCCTTGTTAAAGCAAACTCTGAAGCAGGAGTACAAAGTAGTTACTAGTCTGTTATGGGAGGCTGTACATCCTCCTCCATCCCAGACAAACCGTAAGAGACCCTTACGGGATGAGGACAGCTCACAAGGACCACCCGCCCACTGCATGCTCCACACCTCCATCCTCTCCCTCCCCCCTACCCTCTTTGCTCTGTTTATCAGCCAGTCAATAAGAAAAGGTAGTTCTTACTTAAGAAGGCAGAAGTCAACTCGTCAGGTCGATCAGCACTCTGTCTGTAAACATGGGTTCCCGTAAAATCAATGAACTCCAGTTACAGAGAGAACAGTCAAAGCGCTGGAGACTCCCTGCACTCCCACTGCCCTGGCAGCAGAAAAGGGCTCTCCCCCATCCTTTCTGCGGCCCCACATCTCACTACTGCTCCACACAGCTCAGGGTGACCCCCAAGGCTTCTGCTGCTTCCACCAGCATGTTCACTGCTCTCCCGGCACATGGTTTGCCCAAGTTCCTACTCCTTCCCATCAGTATCACTGCATCTTCACAGCCCCTCCAAGCAGATTTGGGACCCAGCTGGAGGAGCAGAGACACAGTGGGGAAAGAAGTGCACCACTAGGGCAGGAGCAGCAGCCACGGCAGTCCAGAGCTGAGGTGCATCTGTACCGCATGCTGCAGATGAAAGCAACGCACCATGTGCCCCATGCTTCCATCGAGCTCCTACTAACCACAGCTGATGGTTTACAGCCACACTCTGTCCAGGACACCATCGGAGTTAAACCCCACGTCTTCCGTCACCTCCTCACAGCTCCAGCCCCACCCACACAGGGATGGACATGCCATTTTACAGCCACACTTCCATTGCCCAGGAGTAGCTGATGCTAAAGCAACCCCCTCGGACACTCTTGGCAAAATGGGAGCTGCTGGGGCAGCCCCAGCCCCCAGCATGGGGCTGCTTCCTCCCCGAGGATGGGCGGGTGGCAGGGACAGGAGTGGGAGGGAGGAGGGGGTTCCTGCTGTTGCCCAGGCTTCCCGAGAATTAAATATGAACAGCCGTGCTGTGTAATTTTAAATTGTTAATTAGCACAGGGTTAATTAGGCGGCCCTTTCACAAGAGGCTGTTTGGCAGTAAACCAAGACTGGAAGCAATGAGGAAGGAGGAAAACAAAAGGAGAAAGAGACAGTGAGAAACTGTTCCCTCGGCTAATGACCCACATGGCACCATGAAAAAGAGTGCTGAGGACAGGGAAAAGAGACAAGTAGATGCATTACATCCACAGCTATCACCCTGGACGATACTCAGAGAGGCAGGCCCCCCTCACCCACTCCCCCAGCTTCAATGCATCCAAGAGCTGAGCCCTGTAATGAGCAGGGTCTGCTCCTTGGAGCATTCTGGCCAGCAACAGAGGTTCCAGCCCCAGCCAGCTCTGAAGCATTTGCCCATGGCTCCACAAAAGTGGCTCACACAAACGCTCAGAGTCAGTGACTAGACTTGAGTGGTTCCTGTTCGAGAGCTCTGAGCAACAGCCTGAGCACTAGGTAAACACACACCTACCCCTTGTGCCAACAGCCACTCTGTAAATCAATACCATAAACACAGGCTGAGGGACTACCCTAGATTAGCTCCAGATCAGCGGCTGGTGTTTAGGGGAAGCAGGAAAGGATGAAAGCAAAAGGACAAAGAGTGCATAAGGAGTAAAGTCGGATGCTCCATGCACAGCCCTCCTGCCATGCTCCCTGTGGCCTTTGGCAATGCTCTTAGATGGATAGAGCCAGGTGAGTGCTAAGGTCAGGTCATAAAAGAAGTTCCTGTCTCAGAGATAGCACTTGATGGCACTTGTTCCAGCCTAACAACCAGGGATGGACATACCAAAGGTAACCACTTTGGCCAAATAAACGTTATGATCCCTAAAGCTCTGGAGAGCAGGAAGTCCAGGAGGCAGGAAGCAAGGCCATTACAATGTCCACATGCAGCGGTGACAATGAACCAGAAGCATCAAAGCTTTCTGTGTAGCCTCTCTGCACCTGGTGTGCTACAAACACTCCTGTAACATTTAAGCAATTGAGTATGGAAACACACGACAAAAATCACTACCTACAATTAAGAATGGAGAGATTAAGGAAGAACAGCACGTATGCTGTCAAAGCAACTTTAACCTTCCTCTTTTATGCATATGCAAGATGATACTGTCCCTAATTACAGGATCCCACAGCCTCACTTAGTGAGCAGGATGGTCACATAAGAAGACACAACAAGGTTGCGTGAGCATGTTGTCACTTCATGAGATTTATACAACAGCTGTTACCACATAACTATGTGGAAAGTCACCTCCTTTCCAGGTGGAGCTTTCTAAATTTCCTAAGAAACAAGGAATGGATTTTCAAACTTGGTACCAATAAAGAGATGGTTTCAACTCCCTGATTCATAAAATGCTTTTATCTTCTAACTTAAACAGAAGACACAGATAGCAGCTCTCTCCCATTCATTAAGGTGCCAGAAAGTAGTGAGAATACTGGGGAGCCTAAGAGGGGTGTTGAGAGTTCTGCAATGGGGCTTTAAATATCAGGACAAAATGGTAGTTATGAGCATAACAGTGAACACAAGATGCACAGTTTGAAGAATCATTTCTAGTTGGGGGGTTTCTATTAATATCTTGTAACATCGGTGCCTTGGGATTCCCCTTATACAATTCCTAACAAAACCAAAACAAACAACAATAACCCCTAACCTCAAAATATTGGTGTTTATTTGCCAAGTTCAACATTTAAAAAAAATTATAAACTAATTTTCTTCTTTCACATAGCAAGTTACATCTTGCATTTTTCCAAGCAAGACCAAGATGTGTTTTGGCACAGTAGAGTTGCCTCATCAACAAACACGGTTTGCCAAGTATGTAGAATGAGGCATTGGTTTTGCCAAACCCTGAATGAGCTCTGCATTTGGCCTTCTTCCTCTTCTGCGGTTAGGCTTTACCAACCTGAAGCCCAAGCTCAGTCTTGACTTCTCCTCCAGTTTCTCTGCAGACACTGTTCAGTCCAGAGTATTGTTTTCAGCCGGACACACCGCCACATCCAGCACCATTACACCAGCAGCAGAATCAGCAAGTCAGACCTGCCTGCTAGAGGAAGAGGGATCCAACCAACATCGGCCTATGATTTCCAACATCTATTGACAAGGGTCTCAAGGCTGCAAATCATCATGAACCAGTTCATTACCCAGGCACAGTCAAGAATTCACAGAAATCCAGAGTAATTTTCATTAAGAACATGAAATACAACCATTAACCTAACAGTACGAAGTCCACCACTAAACCGTGTCCCTCAGCACCACATCTATACATCTTTTAAATCCCTCCAGGTACAGTGACTCCACCACTTCACTGGACAGCCTCTTCCAGGGTTTGATGACCTTTTCAGTAAATGCACATGCCTCTTTGGAAGCCCCTGTTGAACACTGCATGCTCTGCCTTCTGAGGGATGTTAGCCAATAGGTCTTGAAGGGCATGAGGTCCCAGAAGAGGATGAAATAGCACACAGTGGGCTACAGAAAGGAGAGATCCATTAGCCACCTCAAAAGGACAGGACGGTCTTCTCCCAGCAGGAAGACAACCACATGGAGGGTTTGCCTCTGGCAGCCAGCTGTGCTCCAGACCTGGCAGGCTGACAACACAAACAGGCACTGCACTGCGCACGCTCCTTAACAGGACAGCAAATGCAAGCACACTCTCACACCCCAGCTCACATGCATAGGCACAGCCAGCTCCTCAGATCTTCACAGGATCATTAGCATAAACAGCTTTTCAAGCAGCAGGAAGTAAAGGAAATGCTGAACAAAACAGGGCTGAAAGCTGTAGGGCTGAAGCACTTGGCATGGAACTAAGAGAAAGGGTCTCCTTGAAAAGGTGAACCTTCTGCATTATCCACATTTTTCCCTGTTCTTCACACCAGCTAAAATGGAGCCAACAAGAGTAACACAAGACTCAGGCAGCTTTTCAGAAAACATTTTGTTATGAACTATTACTCCAAGTTTGCTGATCCCTTTGAGCCAGCTACTGTACTACATGAAAATATTTATATAATGATCAACCCACTGCCATTGAGAGCTGCGTAATCCAGAGCAGTGCCAGAGGGCTTTAAGTGAGCAGCTGGGGAGAAGAGCGTTTATTCCTCCAGAGAGGCTCTGCAAGTATTTTGGAGCAGAGGTGAACTAGATTAAGTCACATTTCTCTCTAACAAACAAAGCAAAGCACTTGCTTATTTCATAAGTGACAGAGCATTTACACTCTCCCCGAACACGGACCTTATTTCCAGGTCCTCTCCTCCTGGGCAGGACACCACAGAAGTTTCAGATTTTGTTTCCATGTTGGTTTGCTTCAAAACATCACACGTTCCAGGGTGCTGCAGTTGTGCAATTCACCCTTTTGCTCTAAACCCCAGCATCTCTTGTCCAGCGCTGTTTTCCAAGCTCTGTTGCTGCCTAGATGTGCATCTGGTTTGCATTTCAGTGCACTGTTGTTGACCTAACTCTGAAACTAAGCAAAGAGCTGTCGAGGACAAAACTGCCTTGCTCTGTCACACAGACTCCTCAGTCCCCATGTGTCCCTATAGCTTAGCGCCCCAGGAGAAGACCTCACTGCTCTCCCCTTTTACCATGGTCTGAAGCTTGCCTTTTCCACCCTCCTTTGTTTGTGCCCTTGCAGTCTGTCCAGCAGCTTGTAGCCACCTGATTCCCATTGCAAAGGGGAGGTACACGCCTAAAACCTTACACTAGGCAACAGCTGCAGCCACCCAACCCAGAGAGATGCTTGCTAAAAGAGAAGCCCTGAGTTGTTTTGAGTTTCAAACATCACAAAGACATAAGCCAACAAATCTAGGGTGCTATTAAATCTCCAGAACACCTCCTGAGCCCAAGAAGTGCAGCATTTGCAGCAAGACTGGAAGACACAAGTCACAGCAGCAACTTCTGACAGTAAGAGATTCCAGTTGGCTTCTCCAGCTCTGCTGATGGTTCATCAACTCCCGTCTTCCAGCTACTCAATGCACTGAGCACCCCGTCCAGTCAGAAACACTGGAGGTTATTTGCACTGCTGCCCAAAGAGACACCAGCTCTCCCAAACCACCACTGCCAGCTTCGCCCAGCCCTGCAGCATGGCCTCAGGAGCAGACCACCAACTCCAAGGGCCCAGCACGAGAAGCTAATGTTCCATGGCTTGGTAGCATTCTCTGAGCAAGGCTCTTCATGTGTAGACTCACACACTTAGGGGAGGAGTCCTTCCAATACACTTCCCTTCTACTGATTTACCCAAACAACATATGCTTCCAGACTAGTGTCAAGGGCCAAGCAGAGGGTAAGAGTTAGATTTGTAAGTCATGCAGATCTGCTCTGCCAGGGCTTAGATCCAGTCCTTGTTAAGAAACAGACATGCTGCCTGTTTCTGAGCTCCATCGCTCTTGCCCCACCCTTCGGGAAACCCAGGACTTTGGACAAGGAGAGCAGGCTCAGTGGTGTGAGGTCACTCACTAACCATCCTGCTTGCTCCTCTGACAAGCACCACAGCTTTCTCGTGTGTTAGTTCTGATTTACACATGGGTGTTGCAAAGCCTCATTGCAAAGGTCATCAGCATGCATGCATGCTCAGAGAGGTTACTAATGTTTTGGTATGGAGTAAGTTTTACAGTCACAGCTGTATCACTGGAAGATAACTTAAAAAAATCCAGAACCCTAAAAACAGGGAAGAAAACCTGTCGGTATGGTTGGGAATCTTTTCCATTTGAGTGCCTTTCAGGTAAACTTTTAGCAAATCCAGGCAGTCCTGTGCTCCTCTAAACAGTGCATCTTCACACTCACCTGCTACCAAAACGGTGCCCTGCTCTAGGCTTCCGGTGCAGTCTAAGTATCTGCATTATCTCATCAAAACAAGGCCTCCCGACTGCAGCAACCAAGAGCAGTCAATAACCACACACTGCTTGACGGCTCAAAGTCTCAAGTTCACACTCTCCTAGTCCACAGTATGCCGCTATCAGCCATTACATCCGCGGTACGCTTCAGAGTAAACATCTCTAGTGAAAGTTTAACCATCCCGCAAGGGAGAGCTGACACAGATGCAGATAAATGTGGCTTTCAGAGCACGTGCCTGGCAGATCCATGCAGGACTGCGTGGTGGCACACCTGCAAAGGATGCAGGTACCTTCAGAGGCAAGGAAAGAGGTTGCTATACACATTTCTCTAGACCTCCAGGACTGAAAGCGTTACTTTACCGCTTGGCCTCTTGCTAATTGTGGGTTTTATTTTTATTTCCTATTACCCTCTTGCACGCCTGATGAGATTATCTTACCGGAACTGACACAGCTGGAGGCTGTAGCCATACATGTTACCTCTCAGGAGGCAATGCAATTTTATTTTCATTGATCAGAAATCAGCAGGGCAGTAAATGATGGGAAATTCCATTAGGAGAAATACGGGGCCACAAGACCCAACGATTTAGGTACACCCAAATCCCAGAAAGTTCTGCCTTTCCTTGAAGTCCCATCTGGATGCTGACATGGTAAGTCCATCTTTCATCCTCCCAAAATGGAGTGAGCTACTAACTCGATATTCTTAATCACTGGCTGCTCTGCCAGAAGTGAAGGCAATGCCGTCAGAACACCCCCAAGGGTTCACTTTGCTGAGACAAAGTCTTTGGGGCAGGTAGCAGCATCTGGATCCCCCCAGTTTGGCCTGGAAGGCTGTGGTGGGATCAATGGAGCTTCACAGTACATGCCCTATACCACAGGCTTGTCCTCACAGGCCAGGCAGGTGCGAGAGTTGCCAGCATGCCAAGGCATCAGCCAGCTCTCTGGTAGTTCCAGTAGAGACCAATGAAGCTGAAGGGATGTCGAAGGTCTGCTCCCACTCCTATCCCATTCAGAGCCCAGGTCCCCAGTAAAGCATTACAGTGTTGCTGCAGATTGAGTAGCCCTCCTTCTCCATGGGCTGAGGTCTTGGGGCATGCACTGCTTGGGGAAAAGCCCTTCTGACAAAGCACAAGACTGTTACAAATTCATCTGAGCCCAAACCCAGAATCACACTTCAAACCTTTGACTTAAAAACACCACGCATAGAGAACTCATGCTCAGCTCTGTGCTCCTGGATCAAACCCCTATCATCAAGCCCGTCTGATGAAGAGTTGGGTTTGGCCTCTCCTGCTGCACATGCCTGGGTTGAAAGCCTGGTCCTTTGCTCCTGCAGCAGGAAGGACTAACCCCATCAGTGGGGCACGGGTTAACAGCAGCTGACCGCAGCACAGTTGTTAAGGTAATCAATACCAGTGAGATACTAAAGCAGCATAAGCCACATTATTGATTGCCAAGCAGATGATAAAACTGTTTATTATGATAATTGCAGGGTGCCTGCAAGATGCTTCGAGTGCTGTCTTGAGCTTTTTACAAAAATGAGAATTGCCAGAGCATAATCTTCTGTCTGAAGCCCTTCTGAGCCTGCGTGAGAGTCTTCCAAACTCCACTACGCCAAAGCAGTAACCCCTAACCACCATCATCTCTAAGCTATGGCCTGAATGAAGGTCACATTAAGTAGACATAGTTACTGGATACTTTGCACACACCTCCCCCATAGCCTGAGCTCACTCTTACATCCCCCAAGCTTGCCTTTTGCAGGGCCATCCTCTTCCAGAGAAGCAAGAGCTCAAACACCAAGAGTTCAGGTCTGGATCCTCTTTTTGATCAGCTGAAAATCAAAACTCAACTTCCCAATGCGAAACATTTTCTTCAGGATTTCAATTGTTGTTTTTTCACTGCTCTGGACTTCATAGAGTTTTCTACATCCTTTTAAGAAGATTTAACAGATTCGTGTGTGTTCCCCCCCCCCCCCCATCAGGGTCTAAATTATTGCACAACACACTAAGAATTCTCTTTTAGATGACTGAACTCCAGATACACTGGGTTTGGGAGATCCACCTCTGCATATCATCAGGTGTGTGTGTGCTCAAAAGCCACACCTCAAAACAGGTGGCACACAATGCCTTGTCACCCTGGCACTGAGGCTGGGTACATGAGGAACTGATCTATCAGCATAAAGCAAGACAGTATTGATTCTGAAGTCACTTCGAATACTAAGAAATTTCTCTCAAATTCAGCACAGTAGCAGGCATCAACTGGCCTTCAGAAGATAAGCAAAATGCAAGCTGCCAGATGATATCTAGCCTAGCAAAAGCATCTATTACTTCTCCATCAGCAGGAACAAGAATAAGAACTATAACGTAACTGGGCTCCACGTTGCCACCACTGCCAAATGACAGCTGAAAATGAGTTTAACAAGGGCCGAAGCTCCAGGGTTCTGTCAGCAGCTCTACAGGCAGTAATTATGGAGTATGGGTCCCATTATCTCCCACTATGGACAAGGCTCTGACAGCTTCATCTCAGTATTAACCCAAAGGACCATATGCTACAGACTGCAGGCAGTACTCGGTACAACTCCACTGTTTTGGCTGGCTGCTTTCACACAACCTGGGTTGTTTTCTCCAAATAATCACAGGCAGTATTTGCAAAATAAACACTACATCAGTTGGAGCATGGACTGGTTTCAACCTGGATTAGACCACAGATGGTTACTTCTGGCTAATGCTGCAACCTCTTCTCCTCTTACTGAACTCTCCCATCAGCATCAGCATGGCCTCCATACTCCCTGGTGCCTCCTTCCACCTCTAAAAGGTTCCCACTTCCTTTGGAAGCAGATTCAGCAAAGGATTCTCAAGCCAAGTTCTTCAGGATGAAGGACAGAACCGTACACATCCTCACAACCCTTTCATCCTTCAGTGGTGAACCAACCCTTTCTAGCCCTGTCTTTCCCATGAACATCCATATCACAGCAGACTGTTGAGAACAGTTTTTACTACTTCAGCTCACTTGAAGAGCAGTTAAAAGGTTAATGGTGAAACTGACAGTGTAACCAAAATTGCACTCTGATAAGCAGCCTTAGAAGCTGAAGATCTAGACATGAGCTTCTAAAACTTGTTCCTTCTCAGCCTAAACACTGGTGATGGGCTGCTGAGCCTCAGAGAACTCCTCATGGAGGTCTCAGAGGGTTGGGATTGCTCTTTCAGACTCTCAACAGTAATTCTGAATACAGTCAGGATGAAAACAATCTTCTCATTAAAATCTAGACAAGGGCCAGTCTCCACCTTTCCCTTCCCACTAGGGCCAGCAGAAGCAGAAAAGTAAACTGCAGCCACCAAGCACCAATGCATCAGGTTCTGCAAGCCAATGGGCCCACTGGTGTTCCTAGAAAATTCACTATCAAACTCAGCTCTGTGTCTCCAGGCTGTCTGAAAGCTGACTTCTTTGTCTGAAGCACCAACAAACGTCCCTAAACTGTACATGTGATGCTTCTTGCACACTTCTTACCATGCAGCAACCAATGCACCAAGCTCACCGCAGGGCACAGTCCATGGAGCAGATCCCTGCAGGGTCCTCCCCTGGGAGGTTAACCAGCAACCACTGACCACACTCACAGACACAGGGTAGAGACACTTCCCCGAAGCCTTACTGAGTTTGCTTCGTTTTGTCTGTCCTTTTTCTAGAACAATACTCTAGAAAATGAGTCAGAGTCTTAAACAATTTTGTTCTACTCATCCATACAGCGGGAGGGCATCTGAACAGCTTTAAAAGTCAAGGAGGGACCAGTAATAAACATGAGTCAGTAAATCCTCCAATCATCCAAGGAAACTTCCACAAAAGATAGCATACTGCTAGCAGTGCAAAAGGTTGTTTCTATAGCGCAAGAGGACAAGCCAAATACCAGTCCTGAAGATGACTACTAAACCTCCAACCCATCCTTCAGACACCCACACTTTCCCACTAAGGCCTGGAAAGGTCACCACTTAAGAGTCAATGAGCCCAGGCAATGGGAGAGACAGATCAATCTTCTAAACACAAAACAAAAAAACCCTAACACAGCAGCCAAACAGGGTCGATGAATTTTCAAGTGGTCTTCTCTGTCTTCTACGTTGTTAATACCTCTGTGCTCAGAAGGAGACCGCAGAAAACCTCTTTAAGCCAGGGACTAACCTCCCCAAGTAAACTGTTTTAGTACTGGGCATGGTGATTACCACCCTGGCAGTGATGGCTGCTGCTAACAGTGGTGGAACCAGAAAACAAAGACTCCCTGGTAATGACCACTGTAGACTGTAACCTACCTACATATAGATCTGCTCCTATAGAGTGAAAAAAAAAAAAAAAAAAAAAAAGAGAAAAAGAGAGAGAGAGACCTAGCTCCATCTCTGTTAGCTAACAGTACCTTCCCAGTTCCTAATAAATTAAACTACAGCTGAGAAAAAGGATAAAGCAGCTCCAAGAGATAGAATTTCTTCTCTACCCCTGTGATTTTCACCCCTGCAAACATCAGTGGCACCAGGTTGGCTGCAGCAGTGATGACATCATAGAATCACAGAATGCCAGGTTAGAAAAGATCCCAAGGATCATTTGGTCCAATCTTTCTAGGTTGTGGTATAGTTTAAATAGTTTGAATTCTTTGGCACTATTTATTGGTCATTCTGTAGCATCTCAAGGTTCCAGCCTTGCTGAGGCACCCTGTGGCCAGCGCAGCCTACCTGCCTCTCCAGGATATGGTGGTCCCAGCTCTAACTTCACACAGCTACCTCTACACACTTGTAAGGCAGCACTTGTTCAGAGGTGGCTTTGTACTGCATCTTTACGCTTTATAAAAACAATCCCTGTGTGCTAAGGCAGAAGGAGTTCCCCAGGCTCCAGTTCTTCTGGACACGAACTGTGAGGACAGGAGCTTGCACTCCTCCCAAAGAGAAGCCAGGGACAGCAGACTGGTGCCCCAATACCACTCACTTCTCCTGAAAAAAATCTGTTTTCATTATCACTATTACTTTTAATTAGCACTTTACAGCAGCCTTAAGTCCTCCCAGCTGGAGGAAAGTTGTGCTCCTAAATGAACCATTAGAAGGTGCACTAAGGGATTTTGTTTTTCATCTTCAGAAACAACTTTCCCAGTAGAGGTAAAAGACAGCCACCGGTTAGATGAACTCCCTTGAAGGGGTATGTTCAGGCACTGCTCAAAGCCCACAGGTCACCGTGGGATTCTTGCTGCATGAGCAGGCTACTGAAGTCAGGAACTCGAAAATCTGAACTTCAGCATTACTAATGAATGGGTCTTACCACTTCTGCCCCACATCACTCACTGAAGGGCCTCCTCTTCTTCACCTGGTCACAATAATTGCCCTGAGAAAAAATCAAAGATTTTAATGTCTATCTTGAAGAAGGTCCCTGACATAATTTAATTTGCTCAGGAGTTCAGGCCAAGTACAAGCTGCAAAGACAGAGCCCCATTAAATGCATACGAAAATAGGTCCATATGATGCGTAATTACTAGAAACGTGGTCTCCTGATCAACTGCTTCTCTGAAAAGCCAGAAATGAGAAACATCCACAAAAAAGCCCCAAGAGGCAGCCTCGGCCATTTTCAAGAAAGCAGAAAGACAGAGAGGTGAAATGTCAGCAGGACACTGTGGGGAAGGGCTGTCCCATGGGCCACCACCAGCAGCATCAATGGATTCAAGGCTTTAATTAGGAGCAAGTCATGAAGCTCCAGAACTTTTCAGTCAATGTTGATCAAAACCACATCTATCCTTCCACCTCTCCAGTTCAATCAAGGTTGATATCCAGCTCCCAAAGTTCCTCAAACCTGGTCCCCTTGGGGACCTGTACCCTCGGCTCCTCAGTTCCACCCCAGGAGGGCAGAACCTGGAAGGAATGGGTGACCAAGATGCCTCCCCATCATCTTTCCCAAATCCAGTTCCTTCCATACATTATGGGACTGAAATCTGACTGGAGCTCACATATATGATAAAGGTCAGTGTGAAAAGGAACGGGTGAGGAATTAACAAAGTTACCAACACAAGAGCTGTCAGTGGTGCCCAGCAACTGGACAAGGGTCACTGGGCACAAACTGGAACCCAGAAGGTTCCATCTGAGCAGGAGGTAAAACATCTTTGTTGTGAGGGTACCAGAACAGGTTTCCCAGAGACATTGTGAAGTTTCACTCCCTGGAGAGATTCCAAACCTGCCCGGATATTGTGATCCCAGGCAACCTGCTCCGCTTTAGCAGGGTTGGACCAGATGTCATCTCTGGAGGTCACATCCAGCCCCCTCTATGCTGGGGTTCTGGGATTCTGTGACCCCACTGCCATCAACTGCCATGCCAGGAGAGACAAACAAGATATGAGGCTCCATGGATCCCCACAAGGCTCAGCCCACCCTGTACTCTCTGTTCAAGCTCTCCAGCATCTGTCTCTGGAGAAGGGGAAGAGAACAATTCCAGTGCCCAATGAGCTCAGATACCAATCAGACCACAATGCAACAAGGGGAAAAAAAGGAAACACAAAACAATTAATTCTTGGCTCCTTGTTGTTGCTCTAGGCAAGGGAAGGTGCATGGCAGAGCGAGAGGAGACTGGAACAGACAGAGGCTGGGACTTGCTCCAAGAGCCCCAGGGGTGACAGTGCTGGCTCCCAATCCCAGAAATGGGGCTGCTCTCCAACAGGTGAGGGTTCCATCAGGCTCCCCAGGCACAAAAAACAAAGAGTCTTAAGGCAAGACCTCTTTTGACTTCTCCATGCCTAGGTCAAATGGTTAGATGCCCCTTAGAGACAGAACAGGGCTAAAGCTATTCAATAAGCCATCTCTGGTGACCAGGTCTAAACACAGCATCCTCTACACCTCCCCTCCAGAAGGGCAACACTCTTTCTGTGAGACAGTATACCAGAGAGTTTCACAACAACAGGAGTTCTCTGTTCTGAGCAGGGTTTGTGATCCATCCACCTGAATGTCTTCCCCTCTGATGAGGCAACAGTATGATCTGAGCACACTAGGAGTCTCCAGCATCAGCAGCAGGAGTGAGCAGAGGTGTTCGTCCAATGGGACATGGAAGGCCTGGCTTGCCTTTACAATTCCACAGTAAATCTACAGGTTAATTGTCAAACACAGGAACATCTCAGTGGTCTTGCAGACTCCCATGCTGACAACTAACCGCTGCTTTTACAGCAAAGCAACAACCTCCGTGAATTGAGCGTTTTAAGGGTGAAACATTTAGGAGTATTCTAAGAGGCATCCAGGGAACATGTGCACCTCCACCAGCCACACCTCAGCTGCAACAGTGGAAAGAGAAGCTATAAAACCACCAAAAAACAGAGAGAAGGAAATGGGAGTAAAAAGATGAGTATGAATCTGCAGAGGGTGAACTGAAGAGTTTTAAAGAAATGCTATCCTAGATGTGTGGTGGAGGACAAGTGGATTTGCTTTGCTGCCTTGTTAAACCAGCCCCACAGTGGAAACCCATTTTGTGAGATCTCTGAAGGACCCAGACCAGCAGTTTAGACTAAAGCCTGACCTCCTCCCACATGACAGGCAGCCACCTAAACCAACCTGTGTGACACAGCATGCAAAAACCCTTTTGGTTGATGAGAAAGACAACTGAATAACTGAACTAAAGTGTCAAAGTACAAATAACTTCTCACGCTTGAAAGAGAGTTCTTTCTCAAAGAAGAAAAATAAGCAAAACCACAAATAACTAAAACTGTTAGGTGGAAAAGAAAGGAACCCCTTCAACAACTGAACTAGTGTACACACTGGTGTCAGCAAAGGAAGGAGCTGGAGAATGACATGAGAAATCCCCCACTTCTACACCATAAGCAATCTGAACAGGAGGCTTGAAATCCAGTCCCTACTTCTAAAGGCAGCTTATTTCTTTGTCAAGGTTCAAAACGGAACAGACATGTGAAACTCTTCCCTAAATCACACTCAACCGCTAGCCGTGCCAGCGTGCTATAGATCACTACGTACATACAATGACCATGGCCAACGCTTCTGAAGGTGGCAGGAGTCAGACAGGTCACCTTTACTAAATGGGAAAAAAAAGAAAATCTCAGCCATAAAACAGCCTGGAAAAATGTGCAGCTTTTCCAAGACTTGTAACTGGATTATCACAAGTCAGTGAAGATGCATTTGCTCACCACAACAGTTTCCTAATGGTAACTGAGGGCATGCTCATCCAACTTCAACCATGTCCTGCCCATGCTGAAAGTAGAGTTAGTATCTTACCACAATTTTCATATTTGATTTTATTTCTTCAACCCCAAAACCCTATGGATCATTCATGGACATGCTGACACACCTGCTCCAATCCGGATGTATATACCACCAGCAACTGCCAGAGAACACTTCCCTGCTCAGGCACCTCCCTAGGAGCAATAGGGAATAAATACAACTTTTCTAGAAATCAACAGTTCCATTTTTGAAATGGAAAGACCAAATCACGACAACTCCTATAAAGGGTCCAGAAGAGCTTTAAAAAGAAAAATCACCAAGCAAGAACTGATTTCATGTTACCAGACAGACAAGATCAGTAGATCTCACTACTCAGGAAGTCCTACTACTCAGCATGGAGAGAATCTTGGGTTAGCAATGACACGTTTTTTTCTGTGGGGAGAAAAAGGAGGCAATATGCAAGACAACACAAGCTTAAGAGAAAATTCAATTTGGCAAATAGTAAGCAAGTTTAAAAGAGCCAGAATAGATCTTAAATGAGAAAGTTGTTCCTTATTTTGCATTTGGGGGTTTGGTTTAGAAAGAAAAGTTAATTTTTCTTTCAAAAGCAAAATCCCAGTTGGGAAAGGCTTAATTAAGAAGGCCTTCTTCAAAGGTTTGTAGAAGAGGCAATATGAAAAGAAGGGGGAAAAGAAAGAGTTTAAACTACAGGAAGGTGTTGCCCTTCATTACAACATTCCTCGCAAAGCACCCTAACACCCCTCTTGCAACCCATGCCCACCTGGGACTGCAGGGGCCAATACTGGTGAGCTCCATGCCGAGTCCACCTGACACCAGTGGGACACAATCCAGCAAGGAACACATCATGACTGCTCCATCAGCAGGATGGAGGGATCTGCCCAGGAAGAAATGCCCCTGAACCACCTCAAAACATCCCAGAGAAGCCCTGGACCAGGACTGGTCTCCTGCAGCCACTCCTCTGGAGCCCATGGTACTGTGGTAAAGCTTTTGGCTGTCACCTTTTCCTTCTTTCCCTGTTCTCTCCCCCTAAGCAGAGTGGAACTTTGCTTTAATTGGTTTCAAAACTGATGTGTTGCTCCTAACACAACCGTCATGAGGACAATGCTTCAGCAAGACCTTTCAGAGACTAGTGGAAATCCAAAGACATTTAGACACATTCCCTTATCTTGCAGCTCAGCATATCCACACCCCTAAAACAGAGGCTCCCAAGAACCTCACCCCGGAAACTTCATCTCATCACTGAGGCTGTGTGAATGACGTCCTCCTGCCTAGCTGTGAGGCAGAGGTGCCAGCTTCACAAGTCAGGCCAAACAACCTAATTTACAAACCAAGTCTGTAATTTGCAAACTCTTTTCCTTACCTACCACATCCCTTCCCTACCAGGCAGGGAGCAGCAGCAGGCACCCTGCCATGTGGTTGCAGGCGAGGTTTTAACTCCCTGGGTAAATGAGGATAACGAGATACCTCCTAGAAGCAAGGTCTGAGTGAATCATCATATCACCCAGCCTGGCCACTTGTGCATCAAAAGCTGAAGGACTGCAATTCTTCTTTGTGAGCTCTATCCAAGAGGATCAGTCTGGAAGGGAGGTTGAAGTAAGAAATATGTCATTTTCAAGCCATAGGTCATTCCAGCTCGTTCCTGTTAAAATGCTGCACATTTACAGACACCTTTCCCACTCTAAACAAAAAACCTCAAAACCACTGAGATGCATTTTAGTATCATTTTAACATTACTCTGACTGAACGACAGCATGCAAGCAACATCCAGTGCACTTCTGCCCCTCCACGAGCTCCCACCATACCCATGCCATGTCCATATGGACTGAGCCATTAGCATAGCTGCGGCCATCCATGCTGCCTGACTTCATGAACAGAACTTGCAGGTGAGCCCCAGACATCTCTGAAGGCTATGACATCCCTGAACACCCTCCTATCACAGTGGCTTTGCTCCACTCTATGAAGAAGTGGCACAAGGAAAAGCCAATGGTCAGATCGAGTCCATTATGAATGTGAAGAAAGGCTGAGCTTGAACCCCCCGTCTCTAGCACCACACATGACAGCTTCCCTCTCTCAGCTGAGCTCCTCTACCCCATCTTGCAAACACGCTTTGGTAGCCACGATACACTGGCTGTTTGGGAACCATGTCTCTAGGAATGTCTAATGCCCTCTACACTCGACTCTTGTACTGGACATACAGGTGAAAGGTACTGTCTAACCACCAGCCTCATCCTAAATGTCCTTCTCCTTACCCTCACTTGATTCAGGTCCTTCCTTCTCAGTGATACCATCAACCAATCCACAGCAGAAGGCAGTTGGAGCCCGGTGAGCCTGTGTTAGATCTCTCAGCTCCAGTGGGACATAAAACCAGCCATTAAATCTTTGAAACCTGTCCACCACATGGCAGTATGTTTGGCAGACTACACATCTCATCTCTTGCCACTGACGATGCAAGAGCTGTCTCTGTGTCTCTACAATCTGCACCTACATACACATCAACACATCATCTCTTCACACCTCAACTAAGGTTCTTACTTGCACTGAACTCTTAGAGGGAAGTGATAACTTAAAGAAGTGCTGCAAGCAACATTTCCTTAACACTGTTCCCTAAATAATTTCCTGATGTGGGCCACACATTACCATAAATAATCCTATGGATGACTCTCTATCTCATTTAAAATATCTCTGGTAGTAACAGCAAATACTGACATTAAAAGATATACGTGGGAACAAGCTATTCAATTGAAATTCAATTTTAACACAACACAAAAAGTGGGAATCAGAAGAAAGATGAAAACTAAGCCTGCATGGCTACATTTCCCCCCATGGATGGTAGTTCTGCAAAACAAGTCAGTGTTTTGCACCCAGGTGCACATTACCCATAAGATATGGGCACACATTAGACCTTTGGGGATCTCTGACCAGCTAGTTTTTTGGGTGAAGCACAGAAGGTCTTTCTCCTCTGTTCACCTCTCATGTCACTGGGGATGTAGGGAGTCCCATGAGCTTTCACAGCCAGAAGCAATGACCATCACCATAAGACCCTTTGCAACGGTGGAAATGCTGCTCTTCCACAGTGGTCACACAAGATGCAAAGCTCAATGCTCGGAAAGTGGAGCTGCAAACCAGTTCTCTTTCCTAAAAAGGTGACATGATCTCAGCTGCAGCCACTGATCTGCACTTGAATTGTGAAACCCAAGGCAATGGCAGGCTGTCCTAACCCTGCCCAAAAGCCAACACAATGGCTCTGAATTCTCTAGAGGACCACAACACAAGGAATTTCCTGGGTGCGATCACATAGAAGCAGTAATTGCAGGTCCTATCCTCTGGTCTTCCTCTGTAGCTATATGCTGAGACCTCAAAGATCCAACCAAAAATTGGAATTTGAGGATCCCACGGGTCTTGCCACAGGCCTTTCAGGTAGAGAAATTGTGTGTCTGGCTGTGCTAGTCATAAAATAAAGAGGAGCTTTCTGGTAGCAGCCTAAGCCAGAGGACAACCCTTGGGGCAGTCCTGAGTCTCGATCCTCTGATGAGGAAGAAGCTGATGTATTGTGGACTGTCAAATCACTGGTGCTGAGGTCCAAAATGACAGTGACTGATTTTCTTTTTAATCATAAGCTGCAGTTGGCAGAATGACCCATCACAGCCACAGCTTACACGACATATCCAGCACTGCTGGTGTTGTGAGCCTGCAGAAATCAGATGTGGTGCAAGTCAGAAGCTGGCATGTGTGCACTGCAAGGAACACAGGGAACAGCACCCAGCTTTAACAGATCACAGAGGTCCAGAGACAAGAAAACTGCTGAATAACCACCTGAGAAAGATGCAAGGCAGAAGGCACCAGATACACAGCAGGACAACCATCCAGCGACCCCATGTACCAGAGATCATGGACCATGCATCCATCACCATTATAGGAAAGTAGCAATTGAAAGTGAAAATAAAGCTAAAAGGAAGAGCAGGAAAATCATCAGAGTAAACCCACCACTGGCAGCTGTGCAGAGAAGTTTCTACCACCTACCCTAGTTACCCTGCCCGACACACACTGAGGTGGTGAGCCTGCCTGAAGGAACCCTTGGCGTAGAGGAATTTTCGGTCCTGACCTCCTGCTGCTTTCCAACCACCTCAACAACACATTTAGGAAATCCCTATAGAGAAGGACATCTGCTTTAGGAGAATTTGTGTTCTTTCCAATGTTTCCATTATAACTCTCTACTTCATTTCCGTTTCCACTATTCACCATACTCACTCCCTTCTTGTTTAAAGTCTTGCGAAAGTTCAAGTACAAAGAAAAGATAAATCTCACTTTCAGGCCCAGGGTGCAGTATCACAGCACTCTGTCCCCTTTCTATTTCACACATTTGCTTTCGTTCTGTTGGCACCCAACAGACCCAGGTAGCTCCAGATGGTGGTGGGACTGTGCAGTCTCCCGGTGCTCTGCCCACATCCCCTCAGTCCAAAATGGAGGAGCCTGTGGCTGGGGACCGGGTTACAGATCTGTGTGCTGGGGAGCAACTGGAACTTCCCAAATCTGCTCTGAGGCAAAGCTTCCTGAAATGGTGCAGGAGGGAGGCTAGAAGGGAGCAGTACTCTGCCCACCTCTCAGCAGTCTCAGGCCAGCTCCTTCCCTCCAGCCCTGGCACTGGGAACCCTGGTTGCCCCTCCACCACCTGGGCATTTCTCGCAGGCTTATCAATACCACGTGTTTCTGGCCTTTTGAGGCCATGCCTGGGCTGTGCATGTGACTGCAGTGAGCCCACAACCCTTGGCTAGTAACCCTCAACAACTGAAGGTTCAACCACTTTCTCAGAAATACCAGCTGAGGACGAGCTCTTCCAAACTAGAAACCACCCAGGCTCAGGATGACCCCCACTTTTCCTCAGAGAGACTGAATGGAAACCTGGAGCACAGGAGCAGCTCTCAAGGACACAACGCCCTCAACCCTGAAGCATACAGCAGGCTTATTCATCAGATTCCCTACTAGCCAACATGACTCATACCTCCCTCAAACCAGCAGCTTAAGCCTCAAAACATGCCTGACACTAAATCAAAGAACATGTGTGGCTCTGTTTGCTCCAGGGGTAGACCTGCTGTTAGGAGGGTGAAGAGGTCTGAAGGAGCCACCCTGAAAGTAGCAGCACTCAGCACCAGGGCCTATGGATTGGTCAACTGAGAACAATCACAGAATCAAGACAACAATTCTCCTTCCACATTCACTGACTTATG
Organism: Eubucco bourcierii; assembly: GCA_013396675.1. Classification (NCBI taxonomy): domain Eukaryota; kingdom Metazoa; phylum Chordata; class Aves; order Piciformes; family Ramphastidae; genus Eubucco; species Eubucco bourcierii. The sequence continues at coordinate 31,726 of VWZE01001886.1, read as the reverse complement.
GGCAAAGCTCATAGTGAAACTTATTTTACCTAGAAGCTTGGCTGCAAAGCAAGGGAAGATGTCCTACCCTCTGCTGTCCCAACATGATCAGATCTACGGTGTCAAAAACTATCCTGTACTTGACACACATTTTTTGTGATTTGGGCTTTCACAATGAACAGTGCAAAATTTTCCAAATCACACCAAAATCTTTACTGCTCACCAAAACCCTGTAAAAAGCTGCCCCTCCCTTCTCTGCCCCTCACTCCCAGGTGAGGACTATTCATCTGAACTTTCAAGATACCTTCACATTTTCTCTTAATGTTTGATGATGTGAGCTATAATTACAGCTGTCGGCACCTCCCTGAGGAACTGGAGCAAGACGATTAGTCTCAAGGCTTCCCAGAGTTCAGAGATGCATCACAAGTTATATGTCCAGGCTTCTCCTGTTCAGGCAAAAACTTAACCAAGACCCCAAGATTAAATACCTCCACTCACATCAAAGATATAGATGTTAGGGGGAAAAGACAAAAAAAACCCCAACAAAACCCCAAAAATCGTATAAAGGTCAAGACAAATAACAAGAAAGAGGCACAGTAATACAGCTGATGTAACTGAGAAGAGCAAAACATGTAATGCCTGAATATAAAAAATAGCAAATAGTTCACAATTAAGAACAGCCAAAGTACATCAGGTTCAGCACCAGATATCCCTAAACCATCTATCAGCTCATGAATCGTCTTGGGTACAGAGCAGCAAATACCTGTGTTAAAAAAGGGTTGGGCAGACACTGTGGTGGGTGTTACCAGCTTTATCCCACAACAGACAAAGCTGTGAGGACGGTAAAGGGAAAATTAAAGCGACAGCAACACACAGAAAGCAGGATACAACATAAGGCAGGTTTACCAAAGACATATTGTGGAAATGAACCCAACGTCTTCCCTTACTAATAACTGCCCCTTCAACATCATACCACGGGGAATTCAGCTGGGGAAGGCGGCACTGGCTCAGGTGTGAGAACTGCAGAAAACTAGGCCAGGAGAAGACACCAAAACGATTTAAAGACTGCTCTGGATGGAGGTTATTTGGAAGGGCCTTGGGAGTCATCTCACTGAGAGCCCTGCTGCAAATCAGCAGAGACCAGAGATACCTGATGAAATCGAATGAAAAAGCACACCCAACACAGGGGAAGATCAGAACATTACGCAGAAAAACTTATGATTTGAAGCCTGGAATAACAGGAAAGGAAGTAAATCCAAGAACGTAACAGGAAAACTCTGCATTTCTGCAGTAAATTCAGAGTTTATCTGTCAGATTAAGAGAGGAGGAGACTAGTTGGGATGGCAGAATAAAAGGGATGCAGCTATGAAAGTGGTAAACATGATCTCCACATGTCACCCAGGGCATTTGTGGAGATAAGGAAGTAATAAATGACATGCTAACGGCACAGCACGGCCTTGGCTGGGATCCTGTGTACAACTGCAATCACACTACAGAAGAAAACTTGGCTCTGAACAGATGGAGGCAGCTAGCAGAGTGACCACAGGAATGGGTGATCTCCAGCACACAACAGCACAAACCCAACTGGCACTGACTGAGACGTATGTGGAGCGGTACAGACATACACACCAGCAGAGCAGCTGAGGACAAGGACTTGTCTGTGGAAGCAGTCAGCTGCACTCTGTGTTCCATCAGTGTTTAGAGAGCAAGACCAACACCGGCACCAGTGGGGAGGAGTCCTACCAACCTAGTATTAATGCTTCCAACAACAGGCAACTCGAACAACCTCAACTCTACAGAAAATCTGCTCTGGCAGATTCAGATTTTCACTCTGGACACCTTTCAGCAAACACTGACAGCAGCTTTCAACCTCAGACACCTCTGCTCAACATAATCACCAGGCTCCTGTGTAGAGAGCCAGTTGAGGCTTAATGGCAGGCAACAAGGAGATCCCCCCAAATGGAATCAGCCACATGTGTGCTACACCACTGTGCCTAAAGCAACTGTGTTGTCCCGTGTATTTAACAAGTAAACATTTCTCTGCTTCCTCCAAGTTGAGCTTTTGGGAGACAGCAGCCCAGCAGTCCTGGAGCAAGCTTCAGGCCATGCTAACACAAGTGCAGTAACAGTTTATTGGTTTGGAAGTTAGCTCCCCTACTTTTCCCTGTTTATTTCTTTGCTGGAAGATAAGTCAACAGGCCAAAGTGATGGTGCCGTTTGTTATGCAACTGTTTGTCAGTTAATATTTGTGTTCCAGTGAGGCAAGGACCAGATAAGTGATGCTTCAGCACCTGCCCTCCCTACTAGAAACCAGAGCAGAGGGACTGCAGAGGAATCTCATGCAGGTCACGGTACAGCTGTGGCACCCTCAAGACTTTGTCAGTCTCCAGATTTCAGCTGAACTGTCCCAGCCTCACTCTTACTGTTCACAACCGGTATCTGCCACCATACACAAACGCACCGCTGCAGAAATTGCTGAATTTAGCCTTGCTTCTCCTTGCTCCAACCTCTCCTTCCATAGCATGAGAATAATGGTGACAATCTCTCCTGACAGCAAGCAGAACTAAAAGGATTAATCTGCTCCATCTCTGTAAAAGTACTTCAATAATTAAGAGGAGCAACTGCTGAACAAGATTAGCAACAGACTAGAACAAAATACAATAAGCAGTGGGGACCTTCACAAAAGCCTCTGCTGAGGTGTCACACCTGCATCCTGGCCATCCAGCATCCCAAAGCACATGGCTGCTGCTCTGCTCTCCACTGACTGATGCTCAAAAGACACCAGATGTTAGTATTTCCTATTCCTTCTGCTCTCACCCACCACACACCACTGCTGCCATTCCCTCTGACCGCACCACTTTATTTTTGATTCTTTTTTACTAGAGTTTTTTAATACATGAAGGAAGCTGGTATCACTGAAAGGCCTTGATGGTGCAGTGTGGTCAGTTCCCAAAGGTCACCAAATGGGCTTCCTGGTCACACTGTCCCCCAGCTGTAGTTACAGCCACCACTTAGAGCGACAAATTTCCAGAACAGGCATCTGCTGCTTGTTTTGGCTTCGGACCACAAACAGGAACATCTGCCTCAGGACGAGGGCTGGGCTGTTCAGGGAAGGTGGAACAGGCATATCATGTCTGCAGCTTCCTGGCAGGGACAGGACATTTAATGAAGACAGCAGGTCAACGCCTGTCTGGCCAGTCAGCACAGCCACCATGATCCACCATGTCCTGGGACCACAGCAGACACAGTGCACACACAGCACCTTCTGCACCTCTGCTCCAGACTGCACCCTGCTTCAGCAGGAGCCTGAAGACAGAGTAACACTCCCACTGCATCCCAGGAGCTGCCCACACTCCGCAGGGGAGTTGCAGGAGACAAACATCGCCTGCCTTGCGCTTGCCATTTCACAAGCGATCAGAAGCAGCTTCCTCTAGCCAGGAGCAGACACCCTGGCGCGGCTCGGTGCCCTCCTGCACGGCTGGCTGGAAGCAGACACCGCCAGGGCTCCAGAACACAACAGTTCCTCTCCTCCACACCCCGCAGAACCCAGGCAGCTGCACACAGGCTACACAAACTGCAAGCACAAAGCAACAGATATATTTAATGCACAACCTGCAGCATGACCTAAATTTTACTTCTGCAAAATGAAAATAGGAGCTCCAAGTGTCTTCCTCACACATCACATTTTCTTTGTTTCCTCTTAGATTTAGTATGCAGTTTTCTGCCCCTCCCAGGAGATTCAGGCATACAAGGGAAACAGAAAGGGAACAGTGCAACAAAGAGCAACGGCTAGCAGAGAATGGTTAAAATTATTTGCTGGGCAATACGCTGAAACAGGAAAAGCTGCAACTAAAAACCTGTGGGAGTTTCACTGCCCCACCACATTAGGGATGAGAATGATATCAATTTGGTCTCCTGACTGAGTATATCATTGGGACATGGACTTCACTTCGTCTTCTCGTCTCTAGTCATCTCACATCAGTATTCCAGCTCTGTCCCCACCCCATCCATTCTCCTTCATGTATTAGTCTCCATTTTCAGCAGCTCAGATCTTTAAAGAAATGCCCTGGACTTTATTTTTCTGAGAAGTATTTGGCAGCAGCAGACAATCCCAAGTTTTTCATAAAAGATACGGTGGATGGCCCAGAGGCTGTGAGTGCTTCAAGTTTTCAGTATGGAAGGGTCAGACAGCCACATTTCTCCTTCTTCACTGAATATATGCAAGAATGAAATTTATCTGCACAAAGTTAACCCCAGGTGAGAACAGCTCTCTGGAATAAAGGTTTCCCTCTACCCACCCATGGAAGCTGGTCCCTACCTGACGGTGGTCCCAGCAGAACAAGGCCTGTGGGCTGGTATATTTGAAGGAGTATCAGCATCATCCCACCTACAGCTCTGAGGCCGAGAGAAGGCAGGTGTGCAGGAGAGCCCAACAGTGGTTCAGCAGGAGCTGCACCTCTGGGAATGGATTCGATGTCAAGTGTCAGCAAGTAAATTGCTATTGGCTTCTCAATAAGCAGCAGTAGTGAGCTAAGTGTTTCCCTGTGTTGTGCAGGCTCTCTCTGACTCAATACAGCAGTATTGACAGCACAATCACAGGGTAATCCAGGCTCCACTAACATCTCAGCACTTCCTCATTGAAAATACACTTTCCACTTGGACATCAGCCCATTAGCCAGGCTCACATGGCAGGCGTCCCCCGGCCTACAGGACACACAGCCGCATGGCCCCAGCTGCTCCCCAGGCATGCCCAGAGGGTCACAGTAAAGGGGCTCCTTTGGTGAGGAGAAATCACCAGTGAAGAAAGAATGAAAAGGTAATCAAAAAGTCTTTATAACTCAAGTCTCTGTAGGTTTTGGGAAAACAGGGTATTTCCTTGCTAGACAACAGAAGTTCATTCAGAGAATTAACTCTGCTCTTGCCCCTTACCCTCCATCTGTCATCCTTCCTTGCTATCTTATCTCTAAACTCAGACCACAGATTCCTCCAGGCAGAAGCCTCATCTTCCATTCACTGAAATCCAGAGGTCTGCTCCCACACAGCACAGGCACCCACATCCCACTCCTGTACTGCAGAGCAGGAATGTTCCAGTGGATCATTAACACTCCTCTGCTGCCAAGGACACCTTCTGACAGCCGCTGTGCTGGAAGTCCCCAGGCGCCTGGGATGCCTTCACCTGCAGGAAGCCTTTGGAGCTCTCCAACGCAATTGCAACTCATTTTAAACACCTGTCACTACGTGTGTGAGTGCTCTTGTACACATCTCCAATGTGAACGCTGCTCCAGACTGCAATGATTGCATGAATGGCTCTCACTGAAAATTAGATGAGTCCTTTGTTTCGGATCAGAGAATATAAAACAAGTCCCAAACACATGGGAGTATTTATTTTTGTCCTAATATACACTGTCACCCACAAACTTCAAAACCTAGTGAAAAGTGAACAAACATCCCTGTTTTACATGCCGAAACTGTGTTCCACATTCAGTGTTGCTGAAAAAGTAGGACTGAAAGTGTCACAAGATCTCAACCAACGGAGCACTTCACCTGCACCATCTGGACAGCTCCAGACTGCACCACAGCTCCCAGACACACCTCATCGCACAGATTGCTTCCAGAAGGGCTATGCTCTAAGAATACAAGCCATGACAGGAACTGGTGAACAGACACAAGCAGAGATTGGCAGCATGGCAGAAATCTTAAGGAGCAGCATCACAAAATAGGAAATTTTCACTAACCCAGCTGCTTCAGAGCTGTAAGGGGGCCCTAGGGGCTCAGCAGGAAGCTTTTAGGACACTGGTATAAGCAGACACTACCACGTGCAGAGAAAGTCCCAGCACTTTCACTGGGGGACAGAAGTCTTCTCATCACTCTGAGCACTCTGATGGCAGGAAAAGCCACTCATGCTACAAGGGTGTTTGGAGCAGTGGGGAGCAGAAGACAACAGACCAAGGCAAGTTTTTAAACCACCAGGTTTTAACGCAGTTAAGCATGTGCATGTCAAGAATTTGCAGAGTGTCTTAAACACTTATCCTTGAGCTCCTGCCTAGCTTACTGCAAAAGTTTCAGTCAGCCCAGTGATGCAGAGCTCACAGCATGAAAGAATAAAAATTACAAGTATCGAACATTACCAACAATGTGAAGACAAAGCCAGAAGGTGAAAATCAATGGAAGAGCCAACTGGAGGATGCTCTTGGGCTAGGCCAGCCACGTTGTGTGCTGCCGGAGCAGGTTTCCAAGAGGCCTGAGGAGCCACAGGCAGCAGTCATCCACAACTCCCTGCTCCAAAGACAGCCAGCACAGGCACACGGTTCCACGTTTTCCACATTCAGAAGTTGCATTCATGTGGAAAGCTGGTGCCTCACAGCACGCAGCAAAGGAATGGGGCTGCAGAATGGGCTGATACATTCAATTTAGCTTTAATCTATTTCAGTAACAATAACAGCAAATCCAGGACAAAGGCTTCAAGGAGGGCAGGCACCCAGCAGTGCATCCCAGGCCTCCTGCCACCCCATGCAACTTCTAAAAACTGTGACACAGTGACTCTGCTGCCACTGCTGCTGTAGAAAACAGTTTAACCTAGGGATGCCTTTTACATATTCCAACCAGATCCTGCAATACCTGGCACAACACCAAACGAAAATGACAAACTTCTGCTGTGTCCTAGCACTGACAAGTAGCATCTTGAACCTCACCAAGATAACACTAACATGGGAAACACTTCCAGTGGTGGTGCATCCCATGACCTATCTCCCAGCTGGCACAGTACAGTGCTGTGCCATGGACATAGTGTGTTCCAGCAAAGAGCCAAGTGGACCGCTTGGAGAGAACAGCACAGCCATACTAATGCTGAAGTGCCAGGAGTGTGAAGACAAGGTCAGGGAACCTTTTGTGGCAGATAGGGAAGGTTACTTGGTCTGGAGTCAGCAAGGAGCAGGTATCTGGTTAGGAAGAGGTTAATGCTGCTTCAGCTTGCAATCTGATAAATGGCTCTGCAGAAAGCAGGTTCTCTCACTTTGAGATATGATGTCACTAACCTTTATTGATCCACAATCAGAGAACTTTGCTTATCTCTCTCCTGTGATATGCTGCCCTCCTGTACTCAACTAGTGTTTAATACACTGCTGGGCATCTCGCACTCTTTATGGCTCACACCACACCTCGACAGGCCACCAGGGACAATATTTTACAGACTGCACCAGCCCAGTTAACTCAAGGGATAAGACACAGGCATGTATCACCCCCACCACCTCCTGAACTGGGAATCTGCCTCCCAAGAGCAATATCACACACCCATACTGGAATATGTCCTGAAAAGAGGGCACAAACAGTGCATACGTGGTCCAGTGTGGTCTTCCACCTTGTGCACAGTAGCAGGTCTTCAGTGTGAACCCAAGGTAAACACATACCTTCTGAAGTTACTGCTCCTGCAGGAGTGTTTATCAGCTTTTACTATTTCATAAAAGCAACACTTCTAGCCTCAACTTCCTTCCTAACATTCAAGGTGAGGGGCATGAAGTTGGGTGACTAATGAAACAACTATAAATTAACATTTATTTTTGCACGGCAACAAAGCATTTGCTGTAGACTGTATGCACCAAATCCAGTGGTTTTCATTTCAAATGTACCAGTGATGCTGGACAACAGCTCAACAGCCAGGAAGAAAAAGCTGTAACTTAAACAATCAGATCAGCCATCCATGGAGACAACTGGAGAGGAGCTTCAGTCTCAACACCAGTAGGCAACCCTGCACACCATTTTTCTGCTAGATAATACACAGAGAAGTTGCCTATGAACTGCTCATGGGCATTTCTGGGGTTTTAATTAGCTGTACCTTGCAGAAACCTGTCATCGGTGGAGCAGACCTGTGAAGAGCTTCCTGCACAGTCTGTAGCTGGGGTAGGATAGTAGAGCCCCAGGAGTGGTGCCTACTCCCAGGACCAACCATGTGCCCCACCAGCCCCACTCAGAGTGGGATGAGACGCAGCAGCAAAGCGCAGGAGGTGTAAAAGACATTCACACAGCACGATACAAAAGCCCTGAGGTTAGAAGAAATGAGAGCATAAAAGGTGGAGAAAAGGTCAAGAGTAAGACAGAGGGTTTTAAGACCAACAAATGGTAGAAAGAAGTACATTGGGTGCTGCTGCCTTATGCTACCAAAATCAAGGCAACATTTGCTGACGTGGAAAAGCAGCTCTCACTCACAACGGGAAGCTCTATGCTGCTGGCCACTCCTGAATTCAAGAGATCAACCAAGCTCAAAGCCAGGCTGAAGGTACTGCAGAGGCAGAGTAAAACGTCTCAAGACCTGTTCTGGAGGTGATGTGAGCCTTTCTGTTTGAATGGCTAATTTGCCTCATAAAGCTTCAGAAAAAAAGAGCTTCAACATATAGATAACTGATATAAAATAGCTGTGATCTATTTCACTCATTGTCCATCAAGCCAAAAAAACCCTGCACCTTTGCATTGCTGCATGACAGGTTTTCAGTGAGGAGTTCAGGTCTTCCCTGTTAGCTACGAGTGATAAAGCACCAGCACAGAGCAAGACAATCAGGACAGTCAGCCCTGCCTCAGCAGCATCACTCTTGGTACACAACAGTCTCCTCCCAGACCTGTGTGTCTGTGACTCTATAAATACACCCTCTGCAGAATGGTCAGAGAAGAAAATGAGGAAGAAATGTCCACTTTGCACAGGTTTATTTACTATAAGAAACTATTCTGATGCAGTCCAGTGATTCTCATAGTTTCAGACAAGCACTGAATTTTTTTTTTTTAATTAAAGGTCTTTTGAACCACATGCATCTTAAAATAGTAAATTACAGCTCTCTCCAATTTGTGGCAATAAATTAGGGATACTGTCCCCACTTCCAGCCCTGGCAGAGATCATGAAAATCCCAAATTTAGATTTCCTGCAAGTCAAGAGACATTGAATTAGAGGTTTTGGACTCTAACCTGCTAATATTCCTACTCGGTCATGAAGTTCACATACAGAGCACTGAATATTTCAGGATCCAAAGGAGAAATGCAAGGGCCAGTGGCCCAGTTGTGCTCTGCCTCTTTGACAGCTGGAGAGAAATTTCCACTGACCCACCAAAAATGTTCTTCAGTTGATCCTAAAAGCAAACCTGGCTAGACACAGATGCTGCTAATGAATGGTTTTCACCCTGGTGCTGTCTCTCCCTGACAAGTGCTATGTTCAATGATGGAAGTCACGCTGGGTGACTCCCCATTCCACTGAGAGTTGTGGATAGCAGCTCCAGCCTTGGCTGACAGAAACCTATAGGAAAACAAGCTGAATCCCATGTCCATTATCTGCACCAGCTAAAAGGAATGGGGAATTACCTGCCATACAGTTTCACAGACCATTTAGTCCAACTCTGGACCATGGGACCTCAAGTTGCAGCCAGGAGGGAGTGCAGGGAATTTGGTCTCTGCGAAGTAGCAGCAGGTCAGGGAGATGATCCCACTCAGCTCCTGCAGCTGCATCACAAGGGGTCTTCTGGCCTGGGCACAGGCCACAGAACCACAGCCCAAAGGCTGGACCTGGCCTGGACATCCCACAGGATCTTTCCTAGGCACTACACCACCATACTTCCCTAGGTGGCTACACCACCATGCACCCGGGGGAACAGGGATTAGAACCGCTGAGGCAGGTTAAGCAGGCACCACCTCCAGGTAAGCCAAGTAGTTACCCTAAAGCAATTACACCAGCACTCAGGGTGCTGAAATGCCCTTTTCTGCTTTCATCACAACAACCGTCAGCAATGCACTGCTTCAGGCCATCACTACAGTGGTAACTGAACGGTCATCACAAGCTACTGAAAGAAAGTTCACATCTTCAGCTGGAGACCGAGGAGAAAACCCCAAGCAAACCCAGAAAACTTATTTAGAAACAGTAGAGAAATCTTGTTCCAACCTGCCCTTGCCTCAGGCACTGGCACCATTATGGTGTGAACAGGATTCAAATACTTCTATACACAAAGGATAGAGGCAGTTTCAACCTTTTTAACATCATCCTCTTTGAGGATCCGGTCAGATTTTACTCTGCTTCCTCACTGCTGCTACTTCAGCAACACTACAGCTCCTCTAACCAGGGCAGGCAACCCGGTGCCTGAGGCTGCTGCTCTTCACCTTCGCCATCACTACTAGGAATTTAAAGAAAGCATTCAGACAGTTCAACTGCTCAGATGTTTCCTCCACAAAAAAGCTTCTGGTGTAAATATATCCTGCTGCAGCTCAGCATCTCTTCTCCATTATGGATAGATGGATCATGGGACTCAGCAAATCCCTGCCAGACAGCAGGGCTTGGAACAGTTACAAATTTTAATGTACATCCTATATGGTACCTTCACAACACCAGGGGAAATACAATTCAATACGGCTAGCACAGAGGTGGTCAGACAAACAACTTAATTTCTGGAGGATGCATCTTTTAGATGTAAGCATGTTCCAGGGCAGTCTGAGGAGCTGTCTCGTACCAGTCTCAGCTACTGATTCCTACCAAGGTATTTCTGGAAACTGGATCTGCTCGAAACAGACACTGCCGGATGCCCAGCAGAAGAGACGTCACTGCCTGGTGCATTCTGCACAAGCTGAAGATAAAAACATCATAACACTGTGGACACATCTTCCACCTACCTAGCAGATTTAGAACAGCAAGTACCTTCACTCTACTGGCTTTAATGAAAAGAAAAACATTTTTTTTAATCCCTTCATCACAGTATTGCTCCACCACAACTTCAGGACCTGGGGCCTCTAGTCCAGCTGCCAGACAGCTCTGTATATTAATCCCCAGAAGCATCTCTACTTGGAGCCCTTCAAACCTTGTATACTCTGGGTCTGCAGCCACTCCCCCATCCCAATAAATATCTGAATTAAACCAAAGGGGCTGACAGAACCCCCCGACTGACCACACTGTTCTGCAGGTCAGGGTTATTCAGCAGCAGCTGGGCTCTGCCTGGAGAGGTAGAATCAGGAGGGGAAGCTTTGGCTTTTTCTTTTCTGTATTTAAAAGGTGCTGTTGGAGGTAGAAACACATGAAAGTCTGTGTAGGACAAGGGAAGGAATTATCCCTCCCATTGATTTTCGCTCTGGGGTATTAGAAAGAACACAGCATTTATCTGGAGATTTCTTCCCAAAGCCAACGGCAGACTTTCAAACGTAAATGAGACTTGAAAGGGGCTTATCGGGGGAGGATCTGCTGAAACCTCCCCAGACCCGGAGCCCTGGCGGGAGCTCTCTGATCCATCCTCCTAAAGCCCCATTCGGTCCCCAGCCTAGAAGGGCAGCCAAGGGAGCCCAGGGGAAGGCAGCAGGGTGTGAGTCACAGGACAGCAGGTTCCTCTTGAGCAGCACTCCTTCAGACTTGCCCACCTCTGCCACAGAGACCTGCAAGTCCTTTGATGGCATTGGGATGTGACAGCACCAGCCACCTTGTGCCAGAAGAGGCAGAGGGCTGTGGGCAGAGCACCCAAGATATGGCTGGATGCAGCCTGGGGCCAGGAACTTGTCACCCTCTAAACTACTTCCATCCCTCAGCAGCTACACCTCAGGAACAACCGCAGGATAAGTCTGACCTGGAGAAAGCCTTCTGCAGCATTCCCAACTACAAACGCCACAGAACCCCTTACTGCTGCCCCAGAAGCTGTTCCCAAGCCACTCCACCCACTGCAGCCTGACTTGCTGAAAAAAGCCTCTGAAGCCTTGTCTGCTGTCCGCTGTCTTTCCCAGGTAGCTGGGAGGTTGTAATTGGTGAGGCAGGAGATTAGAAATATCGGCAGCCTCTAAGTAAGACTTTAATTTACTGGCAGATCAATAGCGCCAGGGTTATATTGGCAAAGTGTCTACAACTCTATTGACTCATGCAATTCCTCTTATCAATTTATCAGAAATCTGGAAGCCAGAAGATATTGTTTGAAGAAAAAAGGCAGCAGGAATTTGAACACTTAGCATGGGCTGCCCAATCAGGTTCTCAGCACTAAGCATTTTACAGCAGATGTATCTACTGCAAAGGAGGCTAATATATGATATGATTAAGAGCTAACTTGCCTCCTCACATGCCACACAACCTTTTCAAGTTCCTTCTTACCTTAGACCTTTGCACTGAGAAAGCCACTGTGACAGGCACAGTCCCCAGCAGCCCAAATTAAACACAGAAAAAAATGTATTTCACACCACAAGATCCTAAATTCAGACCAGGCTGACCTCAGTCTCCTTCCAAAATGAAGTTAGAAGCCCAGCACAGTGCTGGGAAATCTGCTCAGGAAGATTTTAGACTAATCAGCATTTCTGAACTTACAGAGAAAATTAGAAGGGTGACTATTTGCCTTTCAAGCCTTATTTCCAGCCCTCAAATGAAGAATTCCAAGCACATAGACCATTTCCTTTCTTACCACCACCGCAGGTGTGCAACAAGCCTGCTGCTGTCTGACAGCAGGACAGACCCATTCTAGGGGGAGTAAGGGACACAACCACTGAACCTCAACTTTGCTGCACATCCCCCCATCCCCATCTGCTTAATCTCTGCTTAATCCTTATTTTGTTGTGCCAGAGGGTGTGTCGATCTGTGGGGTACCCAAGTGGAGAGGCTTGGCAAAACAAGAGGGCCAGCAGAATGGCAGGAACTCAAGGAATCCAAATTAAACTTTCTGACTCTCTATCAGCAACGGCTGGGAGTATGTCCCACTCCACCTCCTCACTGAGGCACTAAAGAAGCTGAAGCGAGCTGATGGCGATGTCCACTGACCCGCTTGCCCTCCAGCCTCATCCCAAACAAATTCATCTCCCCACACATCTTCTTGGTGTCAGAATGGGCAGGGAGTGCCTGAAAACTTCCACTTCATTCAGGTCATCCTCCAGTCTGTAACAGCAGTATCCCAATGTCACCTGGAGAGGAGCTAAACTACCTGCATTGAACACTCCTGTAACCAGCTGAAAGCTGCTAAGTGCTGCCCAGGTCTTCTGCAGAGCTCTGTGCACTGCTGGGAGGACCCATCTCCAGGCTCTCTGCCCTAGGTCGGTTCCCAGCTCTGCATCCAGTCCTGCATCCTGCCCAGAGAGGCCCCACACTGCTCCAGCAGCACACCCGGGCTCAGCTCCTTTTCCAAAGGGACCAACTCAGCTGTAAATAAAGAAGTTCCAACCAGACTGGAGACGTCCCAACTGCTCAGTGGCTCTCCTCTTTTTAAATGCAGATTTGAACTTTTCACCCAGGGTCGGGCAGCTGGAGCCCAGCCCAGGCCCAGCAGGGACCAGGCGCCAGAGTCTGCTCTACTCTGTGTCCCTGGTCCCTAGCATTATGGAATGTAGTGTCCCCATCTCTCAGCATCCCTGGTTCCAGGCAGGAGCAGGACACACAGGGACCCTGGCCATTAGCATTCCTAGTCTCAGTAACAGGACACACGGAGGTCCTGGCCCACAATGTGCAGCTCAGGCTGCAAAGATGCTGACACTGTCAGCTCTGCAGACCTCCCCTCACCCACAGTTTCACTGGGGGAAAATGATGCCAAGAGGAGCATGCATTTTGAGAGCACTGGTGACTCAGCCTGCCTGTGCCCACTGCCAGCTTTAACTAAGCTAGGGGGTCATAAGCAGAAGTCAGATGTAAGGAAAAACCTCATGGAATTTGCTAAAGAAAAACCTGGACCTTTACTGCAGGTTCTGCAGTAGGCTCTCACAGCTGAGTTAAACAAGAGCAGGGCAACCAGCGCATGAATTTAATGCTTCCAGCCAATGCTTACAAAGAAGCCATCCCCTGGACTGCTGCTATTCAAAGCTGCTGCTCAGGGAAGTACATTATCTGCTCCTCTGGGGACAAGTCTGAGATGCTAAGCTGCTCATTAGGGTAAACAGGTATTTAGCCCTTTCCTACAACAGGAAAGTATTTCGGAAAGTAAAAACAAAAAGAGCAATCTGGTTATGGTGACAGAATCTGAAGTCCGCTCCCTAGAGTGACATCAGCCACTAACCCACACTGCCTGGGTGCAAGTGCTGCTTGGACCAAAGCTCCCCACAAACCACTTCTGCTGCAAGACCTGGTGCTGACAGCACTCAGTCTGCCTCCAATCAATGCTGGAGTCTCTCACCCCACCCTGTCTCCAAAATTTTACCCTTCTAAGCAGAGCTTGAGCGTTGTTGGTGCACCTCACCTCTCCAGGTCAGTATCAGTGTCCCACAGTGAGGAAACTGCCCCATGAGAGACTCTCACACAGAGAACACCAATGGCCAACCCTTGGGTGCAGCTGCCAAAGCCTGAGTCTAATCCACCACTCTGAGTAACTCTTGAACAAGTCACCCAGAAAGGAGACATGAAAGAAGGGAAATCCCTGGGAAGGCAGGTGGTGGGAAGAGTGGTGGGAAGTACCAGTAAGCTTTGGAACAACCACCTTCAGCATCTATTATGAATGCTTGAAGGGACAAAATTTCTCTCTGAACTTTTAAGGGAAAATCTGTCATTGACCCAGACTTAAGGATGCCTTCTCCATCACTGGACACACCTGAAACCACAGGATACCCAGTCCAGGCCAGTGAACCCACCTGGCACTTGACACACCACAGCTCACAAACCGTCACCAGCATTGATGGGCTGTGCCACATTCTGCTAGTCTGCAGCTGTTCCAAGCCAGCTTCTCACCTGGAGGGATAGAGGCCTCCAGAAAAAAGTTTTTATGATTCCAGATGCAAACCACCTCCACACAGAGTCCCTCAGGTACCTGGTCCAGCACAGGGACTGCCCCAGCCCACCTCCCCAAAACCCTGCCCAGAGCAGGTCTAAAAGAAGAATGACAGAATGGGGCAGGGGAAAGCACCTGCCTGCTATGAGCAGCAGCAACTTGCCACAGTGGATAAGCTTTAGAAAACCACCCGTGACAAGTGTGGTACAAGAGTTTTGTGCGCCAGGAATAATTGCCTCTCCCAGAGCTTTAATCATTGGGGTTGCTATGAGAACCTGACCTTTCTCCTCCTGGATTAATCAAACCCGTGCTATTCAGTGTGGCAGCAGAACAGGTCTGAAATTCCATGCCCCTTTGTCTTGCAGGATGCAAAATGGAAGAGCAAAAGTAAGAGCAGGGGAAAACATATCTTCCAGGTCTAAAATCCAACAATGAAGAAGAGTTTGTTCAACTCAGAGGTGCACAGGAACAAGAAGCCACAATAAAGTACTCCGACCCCCCTTCATTTCACTAGCATGAATAGTGACAGTGGAAACATGTGGCAATCTGGGCTCCAGAAGCTGGTAAAAGCCTTTTAACTGGCTAGCTGCTACTTCTAGCAGCTCTCACATGAGGATGTGATTCTGTGACTCTGTGAAGGTTTGCTCCAACTTGGGTACATCTTTCTTACAGCTAGATGCAGTGTTGTGAATGTTACTCAGTTCCACCTCAAATTCGTTCCTTCACCATCATATAATAGGTCACCAAGGCTCTGAGCATGAGCGAGCTGGAGTCAGATGACAAGAGTCAATCTAGGAGCAAAGGGTCACCTCTTCTCACTTGACATTGTCACTTTCCGGCCTCAGACTGTAAGTTCTTCTCATGAGTTAGGTGGTACCTTAAAGTCTCACGTTCCTGCTAAGACATTTTACTCCCCCAAAAAACTCATGAGCATAAACAGTGCATAAATAAAATATATGGAAGTGAATCAACTTGAGAGCCCAAACACAACCTTTTCAAGTACTTGGCACACGAGGAGGGAGAATCATCGCTTCTCCCACCAACAGTCCTCTGCCTCAAACATTTGCTAGCACTTCAGACGAGCTTTGCTTTTGTCCAGGACACAGTCCCCACCACAAGGAACTTGTACGCAAGCTCCCAGAGTAGGGACCGCATGAAGTCCTGTCCCAGCCCCACAGGAGTGCTGAGTGGTGCAGCTCCAGTCCTGCATTCAGGGCAAACACTGCATGCAGGGAAGGAAGGCTGCAGCAGGCTCAGGCTCCTCCTCCAGTGGTCCTACCTTCCAGAGTCAAAACAAAACAAACAAACAAACGTTCTGACTCAAGCAACTGAGAGAAAGCCTTGGCTCGAGGGCAGGAGGGAGGAGGAAGGAGGGTGGAACAAGCATGTAGAGCAGCTGAGAGTGTAAGACACTTGCAGAACTTCCTGGGCTGCCACCCTTACTGGGAACCACAGCCCTGGCATTGCTCAGTCCAGTGGTGCCCAGTCTCTCGTTGTAGCCCCCACCTCCCACCTCTGCCCCAAAGCAAGGCAAGTAACTCATCCAACCTGTGAGTCATACAGCAAAGAGCAAACACCTACAGGGACCACAGAAACGAGATGGAATGAAAGATCAAAATGAGTAAAACCGTCAAGCCCAACCAAGGACACAGATATGTGGCTCCTGGGAGGGGAGGAAATGCTTGCCTTCCCCTCCACAAAAGCAAAACTCAAATTCCCAGCTGATGTCAAAGACCAGCAATTCCCACACCGTCCTTGTCATGTCCAGGTCACCAGACAGGCCCTTGGAGCCTCTCATCTGGTGAGCACCGTTAATCTGATTGCATCTAACGTGCTCCAGTCTTGACACTAGAAAGCAAACACTCTGCATTTCCAGGACATAAAAAGTTGTTTTGGTTCTCCTCCTCCACAAGACAGCAATCTCCGGGGCCAGACAGCACAACATTCACTCGGATGCCCAGAGTATTCAAGCCATGGCAACCACCTTGACCAGCTCTGCATGGTCACAGTTAAGAGCCAGATTTCTCCTGGGGTTCACATTGGCCTCAGGACAGTTTATGCAACTGACTCGGAACTCCGTAAAGGAAACTGCAGTAGAGCACAACCTTCTCCTGCAAAGCACCCATTCACCATTCTTTGGCATGCTTTGGCATCACCCTTTGTGCAGGCAGCAGGGACACAAGGCCCAGAGGAGCCTTGGTGCAAGTAATGGGGACATGGGGACCCTCCGCGTAGGGGGACATGACGACCCTCAAATGTAGGCAGTGAGACACTAGCACTGGGAGTGGGTGTAGCAGGTCAGACAACTGAAATGGGGAGAATAAGGACTTTTTGCTAAAGCTCCAGGAAGCAAAGAGAAAAAAACCACTAATTAACTCAGCAGCAAGTTGTTAGAATTTGCATATAAATGCAGCCACAAATCATGACAAACAAGCCAGGCCAAGGGAAGCCCATCAGCACAGGCAGCTCCAGCCCAGCCAGCTCTGGTGGGTCAGGAGCCAGGCTGGCTACCAGCCCCTCCTGGGGATGGCAGGGGACAGAGGCCTTATCTCTGCCAACACTCCTAGGACAGGCAGCAACAGAAGCCACAAGAATTAGATTTCTTTCCATATTAAAAATAAAAAAACCCAAACTCACAAGAAATGGGATAAATCCTTCAGTCCCATTCAACAGCAAAGTAAAAGTTGGCAAGAGAAAACCCAAAGCAGCGACCACCCACCATAGCAGCAATGCTCCTCCTCACTCACAACAAGGGCAGAGCGGCTACCATGGCCTTGCGGCAGTGATGGCAATGCCCATCAAGTACCAGGGGTTCAGAGCAGCTGTCCAGCATCCTGTGGCTCTCCAATCCTGCTGCTGTGGCCACTGCAGGTCCCTGGGCACCCACCACCCACAGACATGCCACGGGTGAAGCACCTGGCTCACATCTGCTGGGTCCAGCTGCTGCTCCTCTGTTTGATGGAGCACAAGGCAATGGAAGAGGTGTATGTTCAGGAGAGCCTGGAGATGCAGAGGTTTGGCTGCTCAAGCCGCCGTACAGCCGCAGGAGCCTTCACCTCTGGGCTCCCCTCCAGGGAGGATGCGGAAGGCGCACACATCATAAATAACAAATCGCACACTCGATGTGCTGAGGCGCATCCCCAAGAGCCAGAAGCAGTAAGAACGACCCAAACGGGAAAAAAAAATCAGGGTTTTTGCTGCAGTTCAACGCGTTTACCCTTCCAGAAGCCACAACTAGAGCAGTTTGCTTTATCATGCTGTATTTCATCTGACCTGCCTCCTTGCTGTCGAGGTTTTTGGCAGTTTTTCTGGCATCAGCAGAGGCTGCAGGTGCACTCAGCACCACAGCCCAACCAGCCCTGACCCTCCCCAGCACAGGAGGCAAAGACTGGGAGGGAGTTGGACCTGCCTTTTGCATGCTTTGCATTGCCTGATGAGTCACTCATTACCACAGAGAAGAGAACTTGGTAATACACAACACTTACAATTTTTCCTCTCACAAAAAGCCAAAATCTGCAATTCCACTGTTTTGGGGCTCTGCTTGTCCCACATGAACCCCCACCCCCAGCCCTGACACCCCAACTGGTAACTTAGAATTTAAAAGAAAACTCCAGCAATTACCAGTTTACATCAAGGCTTCACTTTTTTTTTTTTTTTTTTTTTTTTTTTTTAAATCCAATTTCGAATTTTAAACAGGAAACTCTCCCTGGCAAGATCCCAAGAATTCTTCCACAGTGACTTTTATTGAATGCAAGTTTCTCTTCACTGCAACTCTGAGCATAGATTGTCAGCTCCAGCAGAAAG